>VICI01001777.1:0-19930 GCA_019593645.1 Akabosia matsudoensis | reverse complement strand
TGCCAAGTTTGGTCCGAATCGGCTAAAGTATATGGTATGTAGAGCACGGACAGACAGGCGGACAGACAGACAGACAAACTCATCGATGTCATTACTTGCTGAACATAGTTCAGCTTCGTAATAAATCTCGAAGTTTAGATTGCCAAATAGATCTCGACGTAATTTCATAACAAACAATACGTCTCTCACGTCACCCAAAATCTCGTTTACACTACCTACCTGTTAGTAAGAAAATAGATCAATACATACTTCATGCAAGCTTCAGATTGTTTGTTGGTAGTCCAGTTGTCATAGCAAATTTCCTAGCAAAACAAAACAAACAAATATGAAATCGTCTACAGACGTCAGTCGGTGACAATTCAATTTAAATTAACTTAAACATTCAAAACATGAATCTGCAGCATTTAGAAACCGTAATACCCGTCTCATCCGCCGTCCAGGTTACAAACTAGAACATTTTCACTTGGAATTCGATCATTTAATAAAACACATTTTTGGCGTTTTGCAGCAAGGCTGTGAGCGGATTGACGCTATGGCCTGGGGTCGGGCTGACGACAAACTTGCAGTGTGTCGGAGTGACCGTGTCATCTATTTATACGACGAGAAGGGCGGGCTCCGAGACAAGTTTCAAACGCGGGCGAAGGATCCATCCGTACGAACATTACGTTTTTAATTACGTTTAAAACATTTTCAGCCGCACTTGCCTCCAGCAGCATGATTTTGTAAATTATCAGGACAACTCGGTTTCATACCGAGTGACCTGCATGGCATTCTCCCCAGACTCAACGCGCCTTGCCGTCGGCCAGAGCGACCTTATCGTCTACGTCTACAAAATCGGGGAGGAATTCAAAATGAAAAAGTCGATCATCCACAAGTTCCAGCAGCCGGCGCCCGTGACGAGCATCGTCTGGCCAAAAGAGTACGAAATATTTTGTGGGCTGCTCGACGGGAAGATCCGCCAGTGTCACACTGTCGCCCGGAAGGGCCCCAAAACTAGAACAATCATGAGCAATGAAAGCTGCAACATTGCTTTAATTTCAAAGTAAAATCAGAAAAATGTAATCAGCATGTATAAGATTATAAGTACTTAACTAATTTAATTATTGTAGGGTTTGGGGTACAGAAATGATTGCGTCGTTTACAGACGGACGCATAGCTGTTTTTGAAGTTGGAGATGAAGACGCCGTTTCTTTGGTAAAAAAATGGAAAGAGGTGTTGCGGGGCAATGCGAGACAAATTTTTAATTTGATGAATGTCATTTTCGTTAACTTTTAGATAACTGTGATTAGACATAGCTGTCCACCAACTGCGGTGGCTATTACGAACGATGGTGTACTGGCTGGAGGCTATGATAAAAAGTTAACAATTTATGATAAACGAAGTGGCGAGGTGAAACAACAGTTTGACTACAGTTTGGATGGCGAGGATCGTGAATTTTCTTGTGCAGCGGCGAATCCGGAGGGGAAGTCAGTGGTCGTTGGGAGTCACAATAAGCTCCTCGTGTATCATTATGTTCCGAGGAAAAAGGCGTGGGAGGAAGGGAGTGCCCAGGAGTTTGACAGTCTTTACATCGTGACGTGTCTCATGTGGAGGAGGGAGGGGAGCGTGCTTGCGGTTGGCAATAATATCGGAGCTTTGTATTTGATGGAAGCAACTTACAAGTAAAATAGTTTTGTAAATTTATTCGAGGTTTAAATAACTTTTTCGGAACTGGAACAAATGTATATGGGGGTTTAAACGGATTCGAAAGCTTCACTGCATCTTTTTATTTTTATTTTTTCAGGCGAACAAGACATGAACGTTTCGAGCTTGTATACTCATCCCCAAGCAGCATAATCCTGAACATTTTTGAATCTCAAAAGTCCCTCCAGGTCAAGTCCCGCTATGGCTGTGAGATCATCGAGGCAAAATTATCAAAAGACGGCAACTTCGCCATCGTCAAAACCGGCGATACTTTAATTCTTTGTAATAATAACATAAATCTTATTCGTATTCCGATTTCCAAGCAGGTAATTAATTCTTAATCACCTCCATTAGGTGAAGTCACCTCCGGGCAAACCAGCGAAATCCCTTGGATGTACACAGACTCCAACCAAGAACGCTTTTATTTTGAGTACGAAAACGTTTGTGTAATTTACTTCGAGTCAGAGATGACCATTGTTGAGTACGGCCGGGATGAAACGTTGGGATCCTTCCGGTAAATAGGGCTGTCTCGAAAAATTCGCAACAAACAACGACGAATAATCTAAAATAACGAACGATTCCAACTTTGCAGGGTTGACACAATGAATACCCATGTTTTGAGTATCCGGGTGTTCAAGAAGAGCTTCGCGAATGAAGAAACGATAAGTAAAAAACTTGCTTATCTGGTTGATCCCCGGACGATAACGATCGGTATTGTTTTTGACATGAAAAAAAATCTTGGAATTTGTATTTAACGTTTTATTTGACCTTTAGTTGACCTTCAATACAACCTTACGGTTGGGAACGTCTCCCATGACACCAAAATCGATTGGCTCGAGCTGAACGAGTCCGGTTCAAAGTTGCTGTTTCGAGACAAGCGCGCAAGACTGTACTTGTACGGCGTGGACTCCTCCAACAAACTACCGATGGTCATGTCCTGCGAGTTTGTCCAGTGGGTTCCAGCCTGCGACGTAGTCGTTGTCCAGACGAACGGTCTCCTCAGGGTCTGGTACAATCTGGAAACTCCAGATATTACTGTGGACCACGAAGTGTCAGGCCACGCTGTCGCCGTTTATCAAAAATCAGAGCGGGAGCCAACCGTGGTGACCTTTGAAGACGGGTCGGCGTCGTATGAGCTTCAGCTGGATAAGGGCAGGATTCAGTTTGCAACGGCACTGGAGTCGGGAAACTTGTACCAAGCTGTGTGGCATTTAGACGAGTACTCCATGTCACCGGAAGTGATGGCCATGTGGCAGAGACTAGCCAAAGTGGCCCTTGAAAACTACGAGCTTAGGATAGCACAGAAGGCATATTCCGTATTGGGAGACGTGCCGAGGGCCAAGTTTTTGTTTAACACTATTGAAATGATTCGGGGGCCCGGCGAGGGTCAAGACCAGTGGTATGCACAGGGCTGGTGGAAGGAACATCCCATGTGTCTAGCAAGAAGGAACATTTTACTGGGAAGGATCAAAGAAGCGGAAGTTGTCTTTATAAGGCATAATGATGTGGACAACGCTTTAGAGATGTAAGAAACAATGATACAGACAATATCTGCGGGCGAGTTGTAAAAATACCTTTCCGATTTATCAAATTTTTCTAAGACAATTCAAATTTTTGGAATGGTTGAAATTAATTCGCGATTTCTACAAATTTATTCCTACATCCTTTTAAATTTGCTTTTATTAGGTATAAAGTTCTTCAAAGATGGGATGAAGCCATAACCCTGGCCAAAGTAAAGAACCATCCCCACCTAAGCGACTACATTGGCGAATTCACGCAAATGGTCTATCGCGACCGTGAATGGTACGAAGCTGGTCGGTTCTTCGAGAACATTTCAATGTTCAACCACGCCATATATCACTACCTCGAGTCCGGCTTTCCCACCCACGCAGCGAGATGTGTGAGCAAGAGTAAAATAAAAATGGATGACGATCTTGTCGAGCGTCTGGGTACGACCCTGGTGGACATGCGATTTTACGAAACCGCCGGGGACTTTTTCAAAACCACTGGCCAGCGAGGGCGCGCGTTGGACGCTTATCGGAAGGGCCGCTGCTACGATAAGGCACTCCGCCTAGCAAAAAGATTTTATCCCAATGAGGTGACCAACATTGAGGAGGAATGGGGCGACTGGAAGTTTAGCCTGAGAGACATTGACTCGGCCGGGTACCACTATATTGAAGCAGGAAATTTACACAAGGCTGTAGAGTGTGCGCTGGAGAGCCGCCAATGGAAGAAAGCTGCGCAAATTATTTCTGTAAACAAAAAACATATCATAAAAAAATATTTATTATATGAAACAAACATACAAGAGAACCAAAAACGTTGATTTGTAAATTTGTAAATTATATTACGAATCGGGATAAGGGTATGAAGGATACAGGAAATATGACCGAATACTGGATACGTCTTGGAGACAACTATGCGGCAGAGGAAGATCTGGCTGAAGCCGAACAATGTTACATGAAAGCAGATTTGCCGAAAAAGGCAATAGACATGTATGCGATGCATGGTGAGTTCGATGAAATTTGTAGAACATTTGCAGATATACTGGTGGGGTTTATTTATTTGTTGATTTGATAGAGATATGTCTTATTTAAGTGAATTGAATGGCATTTATAAATTTTTCATCATTTTGTATAGAAAAATGGGATGATGCTGTCAGAATAGCAAACAACGCCAACTACAGCCGGGACGAAATGAAAAAGGACTACGCCCAATATGCCGTCCAGTTCATGGAGCAAGAACGTTACCCGCAAGCCGAGAAACTCCTGGTAGCCATGGACGAGATTGATCAGTGCATAGGAATGTACGCCAAAGCTAAAATGTACGACCAAGTCCTTCGAATCGTGAAGGAGCACCATCCCAGTCACCTCGAGAAAACAGCCACCCACGTTGCCGAAATGTTTTTAAAGGAAAACGACATGAAAAGCGCTGTCTCTACGTTTCTCGCATGTGGCCTTTGGGAAAGCGTCGTGGGTCTTTACCAAGACCGGGGCTTGTTCTCAGACGCACATCAAGTTGCCTCTCAATACGGAGGGAACAAGGCATCCACGTACGTCGTTTTCTCATGGGCAGCCACACTCCAACCCGACGCGGCCGTCAAGCTTCTCACAAAATATAGCTGTTTTGATGAAGCCCTGAACCACTACAACAATCATGGGAACGTGGAGCTCTCTGCGGAGCTTTGCCGCGTCGGAGGTCACGAGAAGCTTCAAGAGATCCTTTACCAAATGGCGATGCAAGCAGAAGCCAAAGGTGACCTTGAAACTGCTGCCAAACACTATTTAGAAGGGGGACTAAACTTTGAAGCCATAGAAATGTAAGATTTTTTCAGTTTCAGGAAATTTTCCAAAGTATGTAAAAGCATTTTAAAAATGGGTAATGAATGCGGCAGGTACCTGAGGAGGGAGCTCTTTGATGTCGCCATGGATATAGCAAAAAGAACGTCTAAAGAGGCCGTTCAGAAAGTCATGCTCGCCCAAGCCGAACACATGTTTTACGCGAGAAATTTCATAGCAATGGAAAATTTGTTGCTCCGTGCAGAGAAGCCGGAGTACGCCGTGAACTTGTATAAAGTAAGGGATAATTTTAATGTGAGATTTATTGATAAAAATATGAGTGGAATTTTTATTGAATTCGTTTTTAGAGGGCGAATATGTGGAACGAGGCGTTTCGCGTGTGTAAAGACAGCTGTCCACACCTTATGGAGCAATTACAGCGTGAATTCGACACTTCAGACGCCAAACTAACTCTGCATAATGACGCCGAGTCGATCATAGAGCAGGCCAAGCGCTATGAAAAGCTGGGCGAGTATAAACGCGCGGTCGAGTGCTACCTCCAGCTAAGCCAGGACATGATGGAGGGAAATCCTGGAGCTCTGGCAAAGTGTTGGACGAGAGGGGGTGAGCTGGCTGTTAAATTTTTGAAAAGAAGCCAGGCTGAGTATGTCGTTCAGACTGTGGGTCCGCTCCTCATGGGGATTCATATGCACCTCGAGGCAGCAAATTTGTACAGCTTGCTCGGATTCAAGGAGCTCGCAGTGGAAACTTTGATTGCGGGAAAGTTGTGGGACGAGGCGAAGGATTTGGCCGGAGAGGTATCCCCAGAGTAAGTTCCATTATTGATCTAGACATCAACCCGGGTTTTATGACTAGTTAAATCCTAATAATCCCGGGTGAAATAAATAAAATGGATATAACCCGATACTCTCACGACATTTTTCAAGGGGTAATTTTTTGTGTTTGCTAGAATGGAACGATATGTGACTGAGCAGCAGACGAAAATGTTGAAGCAAGTTGGCCAAGTCGATGAGCTGGAAAATTTGAACTTAACGGCAGCCCTGGACTTGTTGAGTGAGCAGGGCCAGTGGAAGAAATGCATGGATAAAGCGAGACGTCAGAATGCCAGTGTTTTTAGCATGTATTTGGCCAAGTATGTGATGCACCTGCTCAAGCATAATCAGCCCGAAGAGGCGATGGTTGTTTATGCTGAATATGGACCACCGGCGGATAAGCAACATTATGCGCTATACAAAGCGATTGCAATGATGGTTCTCAGTAATATTCAGTTTGACAAGGTCCAAGTGTGGGTGAGGCTGAGGGACATTCTTTACGATGTGGTAAGGCCTTATACTTAATCCAATTTGGCAGTCTGTAACAAAATTCGAGTGATTTTCTTCGTTTCATAGATAAATGGAATGAAGGTAACTCCTGATTCAACTTCGAAGTATAAAGTCCAGCTAGAAAAGATTTTGTGGTGTGCGCATTATTACGTGAATCGGATTGCGTTCCAAGTTGCTCCGGGGATGGAAGTCATGGCGGCGAAGATTTCGGTATCTTTGTTGAGGTATATCGGGACAATTCCGGCGGAAAAGGCGTTTTATGAGGCTGGACAAGCTTGCAAGGTTTGAGTTTTTTTGTCGACGATTCTTCGATAAGATTTTTCTCTTGATAGTTGTAAGACGTATCTGTCTATTTACTTAGGATCGAGACTGGAAAAACATGGCTTTTGTATTTTTAAACCATTTTATGGACATTTACGATGGAATTGAGGACGGACTAGGGAATACTGTGGATCTAGATAACACTGACTTCGTCAACACTGATATTCCTCTCGAGGTGGATCTACCCCAGCACCATATGATATCGCGTGAGGGTTATGACGATGCTCGTGAATGGATTTTAGCAGCGTCCATGGATCCAGACATTCAGCAGGCGTTGAGACTCGATGAGCGAGGCGTCTTTGAGGGTTCTTTGGTGCCTGGTCCAAATGGCTTGGCGTGTGACCAGTGTCTACTCACAGGCTATCCTGTACTTGGCCTTCGAGTTAGCTTCCGAGCTCAAAACCGAGCTGCTAACAGGGACGACTGGAACAAACTCGTCATGGCAGTTAAGAGCACGCACAATCCAGAACTTCAGAATATTATTGAGTTTATTAACGACTGGTGTGGGGCTAATCCGAATTACATTTTCTAAACTTATTTTAAAATAAAGTGAAGATAAAAGTTAATTTCAATCAATACCATTGCTCTTCTCAGTATGTTATTATTTAACTTCGTGAAATCCTGTAAGCTCTCCACTTGCAACGTCGTACGATTAGTAAAACAGAGCCGACTCATTGACTACACCAATCATATAAAATGTGTACGGTGAGATATTTTTGAACTTGATGTTCATTACGATTACGTTGGATAACTTTTTCCCATGGGGCTTGTAATTAGGGTAGGAGGATGTCTATTAAAATCGCGGATGGACGGAGAGATGATGATATCCATGCAAAAATGAATGTAAAATTTGTTAGTTTCTAGTGTGTCATTTAGTAAGCATTTCAAAAGATGGAATTAGTATTTTCATACGTCTCAGCCTTTGGAGATCTTTTCCCTCTTCGCTACCTTTTGCTGAAGGTAACAAAAACCGAGGACCTTCTTCATGACCAATGCCCTCGTCTATGAACAGGCATCGCTATTCTGTTCCACCTCCATAGGAGTAGCAGGATCCTCAGAAATCTCGTCCATCTTTTCCTCCATATCCCTCATTTGCTTTACTTCCTGTTCCCAGCGAAGCATCCATCGAGTTGTGAGCTTTCCTGGAAATCCAGAAGGACCCTGGTAGCCTTCGGACGGTCCAACTTGACTTTGATGAACCACTGACACATCAAAGGACTCATCACGGTTCTCAGTTCTATCTGCATCTTCACTGTAATTCAGTCTGACCGTTCCAGGTTGCTCCTCACAGCTCATAGGCAGATCCTGAGAATCCTCTTGGTCTTCTGTCTCCTTAGGCTTGTCTGCTTCAACCGCAGCCGCGTCATGATCTGAACCTGCCGCGACAGGGTTCTTGATTAAACTTCCAATGGCTTCCAATGACTTTAAATTTAATATTATAATAATTATCAGTATTTTTAACCACGCAAAATATGTAAAAATCCTTTACCACCTTTGCAAATCGCTTCATACGAAGCCAGCCCTGGACATCGGTGTCAGTAATACGAAGAACTCGACGAGCTCGGTATTTATTCATGTGCTTCACCAGTTCCCTCCTCACCAATACAAGGTAGTCAGACTCCTCCCCATTTGGGATAAAGTCGGCTGGAGATTCACTAACTTCCTCCATGAAATCCATTATAGCACGCAGCCTTTTCACGGTTAACCGTTTTCTAGCCACTTTGGCCCTTCTAGGTTGTCTCAAAGAACGCCTCTCCGCTACAGCGACCGAGAGTGAAGCAGAAGGTGACTTGCGACCGAAATCCAGCTTGGAAATCGTTGTCTCCTTGGAGTAATCTTTATTATGTCCGAAGATGGAAGAGGAAAGGTAAATGAAAAATGGTTTCAAAACTGGGGCTAAGTAATACTGACGATAATCTCAGAACAAAAACTCAATCAAGAGGTGTCGACTCCGAAAGGCAAGTTTTCTGAGGCAGGCAAGCCAAAGAAGATTAAGAATTAATAACTGATCGTGTGGGTGCCCCTTTTATAGAGCTTGTGCTGTAATTGACTTTCAATATTGGTTATGCGTAAATTAAGTGTGTACTGAATTCAATGAAGTTAACAAATTACGTAATTGGCTGTTTCCTGGAATCATATTTGCCATGATAAATATTTTAGTTTTTAAGCTTCTTATTGCATTTTAAATTCAAAGTAAAGTTTTAAATAATTGTCTTATGAAATTAACCGAAAACCGAATGGTTAAAATATGTAGATGTATGGATTGTAAATAATTTATATACACTATCATTTAGATAAGAGAGAATCTTGCTTTTAAACAAATGACGCCGTAGTGCAGGAAGAATCAGAAGTTTACACGAAGTTGCGTGGTAAAAGTGCACCAATAAAGGCCAACAACGATTTACAAATAATAGTTGCACTCATTTCTCTCCTCAGAAAGAAGTATCTTATGCAAATTAGTAGAGATATGCCGAGGCAAGGATTAAAAACCTATTCGTTTCATATACCAAACGGAACATGAAATTGAATAAAATCAAACTATTAAAACTCTATTGCACTTTGTGTCTCTGATCGTCTCGTTGGGAGGATTTTCGTTTCCCTGATCTCGTTCTTATCTCGACATAGGACGACAGTTAGTACCTGTTCACACTGACGAGGGCGACTTCGAATGGTACGTATTTCAATTGGTCCGGAACCATCGCCGTTTCCCTCCCGTACATAAACGAGAAACAAGATTGCTTCTTTAGATATGACCAGATTGGAGGAGGATGGAACGCCAACAAACAGTATTTGTCAGGACTGTTTGCACACAAACAGTGGAACGGACAGGAATCTAGTTATAATATCTGGGGAAATGTGCGACATTTTTCGGTCCAAGCCGACTATCACTTGTCACTGGATGATGAGATAACCAATTTCATCCTGTCACTCCACTCCCAAGCGACAAGATGCGGAAGGAGAAAGGAGAGCCAGACATGGACTTCGTCAGGGTTTAAGCTCCGGACATTTACTCAGCTTGTTTCAGGTTTCGATTGATTTACTGATGGACCGATGCAAAATTGTGCGATAAAAAATCATAACGATTCGAAAAAGTCATTGCACTGGTTGAGACATTGCGTCGCATTATTTGCATATCATTACAACTTTTTTAAAGGTCCGAATGCCTGAAAATATTTCCAAAAATTTGTGCCATGCACTCATCCATGCCGAATTAAACGGGGAAGGACCTTCGAAAAAAGTTATCTCCTCTCAAGACAAGTGTGCCTTTTCTTTGTCTGTCAAGACAGAATCTTTTCTTTTTTTTTGTTTGATTGGTTTAGGTCAAGGTTTGTTGGATTGTTCTTTTATGTGAGATAAGTCGACTCAAATCAGGGATGCAGAATGCGCAATTTGCCCAAAGGAAGCAATTCCAAAAACGGTCTGGAGTCTGGATTGGCGTCAAATGTGTTGGCATTTTATTTCATGAGCTGAAATCGACATTTTGCATCACGCAAATAGCTTTTGAAGAAGCATCCTATGCCTTGTGCATACAACAAATCCTTTTGAAACTATGGTCCCAAAGGTATCTCCTCCAGAAGAAATGACAGTCAAGTGGGAATTGTTTCCAAAAGGAACTCGCAAAGACTTGCATGAAACGTATTCAAGATCTAATTCGGGCAATAAATGAATGTCTTATGCGGATTAGGTCAAGTGGTCTGTGGGTTACGAATGATACCCACCTTCAGTTTAACTTGAACGGTTTTTACTTCTTTAAAAAAAGGTTTCTTGTCATACAGGTATATATTTAGTTTTATCAGGTTTTGCTTATCAAAAAAGATAAGTAGAAATTATTATCTAGATACTGCCCCTTGCTGAGATCATCCCTCTACAGGCTTTTCCCTCCTGTACCCCTTCCCCCTGGAGTTGTTGGTTTTATCAAATAAATTAATGAGACCAAATTTAAATTTGCAACGTCAGTCGACAATGAACATACAGTTATTTTTTGCGTATTTTCTTTAAACATAAACTACAAAGTATTTTCAGTCGGATGAGTCCGGTGAGGATACCGTCATGGGATGTGGCTCCTCTGATAATTCAGCTAGACAAGTGACCACCCCGTCCTTGGCGACAGATGCTTTTAGAATTGAGGGTGGAGGCGGCGGGGTTGGAGTAACCTGTCGTTGAGGAAAAGGGGAAGGAGATGTGGACGTCGTCACGCAGCCATTTGGAGACGCTGTGACAGTCTATAAAACAGTATAAAATCACTTAAATTTACAGCAAATTTCCTAAGTTCAAAAATGTGTAAGTGCATACCAGGGTGGGTTTACGAATAATAACTTCATCTTGAAGCTGATACTGAGTGTCATCAAGATTTGCACCTACTCCTGGCGGAGATTGGAGTTCCCCAGGATGATGATGGATCCGATGATGCTGGTGATGCGTGTGAATCTGGTGACCCTCATCCCCAGTGTCGTCAGTATCATCTCGCGAGTCTGTCGGGGAACCGGGTAACGTAGCGTCCTCATCCAGGTGCAGAATACTCTCCTGACTCCCCGTGAAGATATAGCCATAGTGCTTCAAAATGTCCATTTTGCACATGGGACAAGTTCGATGCTCCAACAGCCACGGGTCAACGCACATCTTGTGAAACTCATGACGACACGGAAGCGTTCGGAGGGTGTCCCCTGCCTTGTAAAAATCTATACAGACTGCACAACACTCTGGCTCTGAGCTGGCCTCGTCACTGGACTGCTTCACAGACCGTGTTGGGATCTTGGCCAGAGCTTTCTTTGCAGCAGTACAAAGTCGACGCTAGACGAAAAACAAATTAAAAACCAACCTGTCAAAAACTTTTTCCATCACGGATTTCTACGTATCCCATATTCATTTTCAAAGAGTATCGAATTTAAAGTTTAACCTTCCAAGAATTAATCAAACGAAAAACTAATTTCCATCTATCTAAATAGTACCATCTAAATAAGTACTTGATATATTATGGTGGAGATATTTCACGGATCAGCCAGAACATTACTATTCATCCCTTGAAAACCTAAAATTGATCCAGCAGCCAATCCCTTTCCAGGTAATTTTTGTTTGCTAACACTCTGTCCTCCGTAGTTAATATCATGTTGTGTTTTTGTTTACAGGCATCGAAGCAACATACATATATACACGTAACGTATACGTAGTTGTATATATGCATAACATATTCTACATTATATGATTTTGTTTACTCACCGCTAAACGATCCTTTGCATGTAAGTATCGAAACCTCTGGACATAGTAGAAGGCGAGCCACGCCAAGGATATAGCCATGAGGACGATAAAAGATATGCTGACGAATAAAACGGACGTGCTACTTTAAAATCCAAACCGTTTTTTGCCAAGCGAGAGAAAACAAAAAAAATCAGACACAAAATGAGAAAAATGGACATAGAGAAAGAGAATTTCAGGAAATGGATAGATCAAGGTAGAAAAATTAGATAGAAAGTAGAATATCAAAATAAGTATTTCGTTGTACAAATTTAAAAGAACTTTTCCTACAAAAACAAGAAAAAAACACGTCAGAAACAAAGTCTACTAATCAATAGGGGGTAATCTAAGAAAAAACATGCTTATACGGTATTATAACGGTCTATATTACATAATACGTTTTTCTTCTACATAAGAACTGGAAAAGTTTTTTTTGTAACTTATTTCCATATTTATATACTGATTTTTGCGTTACTTTCTGTCAAAACAATAGGATCCGTCATCACCAGAAAGGTTGAAGCGTCTGCTAAACGTGCTTGCGTGTTTTAAACAAAGACAAAAAAGAAAAAAAAATGCATAAGAGATTTTTTTTGCTTAAAAGAAAATTTCTGTGGATTCCCTAAACTTGAAAGGCCTGGCCTGTGATTATTATTCATTAAGGTATAAAAAAACGATTTTAAATTTGTTGGAGAAACTTTAAACATAAACCTAAACAAAATATAATCATACCGGTTAACTCCTGTGTACGGACGAGTGCACACTTCGCCAATTGTGATATACATGTCAACTCGGATTCCAGTGTCAGTCAAATTTGCCCACCGTTGTCCTTTCGATTTAAACGTAAAAACGCCCGGGATTGAGTCTAAAAAAGTACAAAAAGACGCGTCAAGTATATTTACCTCCAATGTTTTGCTTTTCACGTTGATTTTTCTGGCGTACAGCTTGATAATTTCATGTCTTCGAGGGAGTCACTTTGTTCCCTGTCATAGACCACCATTCCAGCCCCATTCCGGGCGAAAATGTTTTCCAGCTTCAGGTCAAAGTCGCACTGGCCCCGTTTCACGAGTCCAATCCATTTCTCGCCATTGGGAGGAACCTCGTTGAGAAGAGGCTCACATCCATAGTGGTTCACAGTTCCATTCCTCCCGGGGGATTTGACGTGAACTACAACTCCAGACACGGCCCCTATTTTCCCCCCTTTTCCAAATCGGCCACTCTACAAAAAAAAACATATATTTTGTCCATGAAATTAAAAAAAATAATAAAAAATGGGTCAGGTCTCTGGACTAATAACACATAAAAGCATGCATTTTTTTCGTAGACCTTTTTTTTCAAGGTTAAAAAGAGAGTGGATGTCTAAATAACAGAAAAAAAATCTGTTTGGGAATAGGTAAGGCGAAAATGAAGGAATATAATTTTAGACAGGTTTTTTTATGTGTTTTTCCAGAGCTTTGCAGTGATTTTTTGCGCACTAAACCAGGTAAACTGGTTGCTATTGGTAACAAACAAGGCAAAGAAATAACAATATGCATGTGGACATGGCACGAGAGCGTTCTACCAGGTTTTAGTGTATTTTAATCCGCTTCTTTTGACGGCGAGGTTGGCGATGTGAGAAGAGAGAAGAAAGAAAAAAAATCACGTTGGTGAGGACGACGAGCGAAAAACGCGACGGCGAAAAAGTCAATGCATGGAAAACGCTGGACAAAAAAAACAAATACCTATGCGTTTAGGGATGGCAATGTTGGGAATCGTGTGACGGAAGGATGATTTCGCTTTATTTTTTGTTTTTGTAGTTAACCCGGGAAAAAACGTTCAGGTGCATATTTACCTATATTCTCTTTATAGGAAATTTACGTATTATGACTTCCGATTAAATTGTTTATAATCTACTTTGCATACCAAAAAATCTGTTGGTTTATTTAATCGGCCAATTCCTGCCAAAATTACTATTGTTTCTAAAATATCATATAATCTCATCTATGCTTTATTAGTCGTCTTCGGACAAGCACTATGCATACCGATACATATGTACATGCGCATGCACAAACTATACATACAGGGTTACAGATAAATAAAGAATGTGTCGTATGTTTCTCTAAACAAACACAATGGCGAGATGTTAACGAAAAACTCTTAACTTACGTTTTTCTAAATAGTTATCTACTACGTTTGTGACTTTTCAGTATGTCGCAATTCCTCCGTCTAAACTAAATAAACTCAGATACGGTATCGCGCAACCTAAAAGTCATTCCATCAATTCAATTCCCTAAAATATCCGTTCTACGAAAACCACACGTTGCGCACTATAATATCATATTATCCACACAATTCACATTCAAAATCTTTTCCTGCTTCCCTAAGCACAGCAGACAGACATGTTTAGTTGTTGATAAAATTATTTCTTCGTCTGCATCCAACAATGCATCACAAAACCACCACAACCACACATCACGTTCATCTGCCGATTAAAATTTTAATGGCCGTGAACCACACGCAAAAGAAATATTTCTAGCCATGACTAGTCGATTCTTGTTTATCTTCAGCTAACCGTCGTCGTCGTTGTCAACATCCCTTAAACATGTTTATTTTATTACTTATTCATGTCCTTAGCAATCGCTTTTTAGTATTTTACTTTTTGCCATACCTACTCGCCTTCAAAAGAGTCATCTCAAGACTCATCCAAACCACGTGCATCTTCCTTTCTTTCCAAATACAAATCTCTTTTACACATTTTTTCAATATCAATCATGACCTATTTTGTTTGTAAATACGACAAGAAAAATCATTACTCTTTAACAAAAAATTCAATTAATAAAAAAAAAACATCCTCATTCCATATCCGATAAGGGACTAATCTCAACAAATTCTCTTTTCAAAGCTTCAATGGAGCAGCGTGTAGAGTTCAACATGTCATCAAATGGCCAACCCCGCGCGGCTTGTCACTAACAAAAAAAACTGTCACAAGAAAAAAAATGCTCTGCAAAACAGCGACAATGACGCTGTTTTTAAATTTATGAATAGAAAGAAAGCTTTTACAAAAGAATCAAATCCAAACAAAAGACTGATAACGAAATGTTAAATGTTTCAGTTTTTTTGCTGTATTTAGACCAGATTGAAGCAGAACCTGACTGACAAAAGAGATTATATAACCCTGCCTCTAAAATCAAACAAAAAATATCCTCCTCCAAAAAAGCTGTCTTTTAATGGAGTTGCCTACAAGGAATAACCAATACGAAAGCCATTAAAAATAAAATAAAATGTTGACAGTTGTTCAGAGATAATTAGAACAGAAAAGTCATTCAAAAAAATGTCGAAAAGAATAAAATATGCCATGCAAGCACTCAATAATAATATACAGATAATTGATAAAACACATCACGCTTGAGTCAAGTGAGCTCCTACACAAGAAATAAAATGTGGATGGTTTTTAAACATATTCGTACAATGCGGTTCCAGTTACTTTGCACCGGAATACGCATGCAGCGGGTATTTTTGTACTTCTGGATGCTAACCTCAGGGGAGCTATTAATGATAAACCCTGTATATGAGAAGTTCTTCAAGTACAGATGCACTTCAGAATTTTTTTTCAACACGAAAATATTTAGTCATGAAAATCTAATTCAAATAAGAGTAATCATCTCACCTGTGAGTTTTCCGTGATGACAGTTCCGTTTTTCGTTTTATACGTGACATTAATCATGGCCATGGTGTATTCCTCTGGGAGGCCCAGTGGCCATTCCGACGCAGCCGCGACGCTCTCGCCACGTTCCAAACAGCCAAACAAGGAGAACAGGACGAGAAGGAGATTCCCCAAAATGGGAAATTTTCTCACAGCCATTTCGTAATCCAAAAATATGAAAAACACACAACTACCCGCCGGACCAAAATAAAAAAATAACTTGGTCTAATTCACTTTTTTACTCGCAAAATCTTGCAAAAGAATGAAAAAAATTCACGTGCACCATAAAAAAACAATTTTTCCCCCTACTCATCCCCATTCACGGGATGGTACGAGAACGGGTACGAATCCATGATACGAAAAAAAACTATTTTTTATTTTTACTTTTGAAAAACCAGTTTTTCTTGCGTTGGTGATTTTTGCGTTTCAAAGCTCGGAAATCCTTTCTGGAACTGTCATGATGTGATTTCAATGAGAATTCCAAAGAAAAAACAAGAGAGCTCACCTGTAATTAGTTAAGGTATGGAACACACAAGACTTTTTCTACATTTTATTATCCAGAAAAACAAAAACAGAACGAAAAACTCAAGTAAAAAAATAAAAGTGAAGAGAGCTGCTGCTGCTTCTCGCCCATCACACAAGCTTGTGTGGTGGTGGTGTGCACAAGACTGCGGAGAAGTTGACTACACGCTGGGCAGCTGGTTGAGAACAAAAAAGGCATAAAAAAAGGAAATTACAAGCACGAACAAGAGAGAACGTTGATCTGCTCGTTTCTGCGGCTGCTGCTGGCTGGTAGTATACGAAGGTCTCGTTTCTTTTTCAAACAAGAAAAATAACATGCATTTTATCCAGAGAGAACGAGTCGTTTTTTTCTTCGTCTCTGCCAGTACCAGTTTTTATACCGATTTTTTTTTCTGTAAAAGTATTGAGTAAGCTGGCAAGGAAGAAAAAGAGCTGTATGCACAAAAGACAGGCGTTATTTTTGGGTATTGGAACAATGTTTTGCGTGTGTATGGTGGATTCTAACGTGAGCAGAGTTGTCCAGGCGGAGAAGTTTCGATTTTTGTTGTTGAAAATTGTATGAAAATAGAGCAAGTCTTGGTCGCACAAATTTCTAGACCAGCATAGTCGGGAAAGAGGCGAAAAATGGTTGCAACTAGTGCAAAATGGAATATACTTGCGAATAGATGAGTATGAATTCATGGATTTCTATTGCGAAGCAGGCTTAAACGGGAGTAGATATGGTTTAGCTTTTGTTTTTAATTATTCCTCGAGAGTTATTTTGTACTTGTAAACAAAGTACTATTTTTTTGTAAACATTTTAAGCCGTCGTGACCAACTTGTCGTGCTGCACTTTTATTTTCATGTGGACATGTTTTAGTATTGACTATGGTCACTTTAGTGACAAAGAAATAATATTTTGTAGAACAGTTTACTTTTTTTGGTTTTTGAGACTCTTCTTCCTAGAAACATGAAATAACAGCATAGAATGGATGAGAAGGAGAAGTAAGAAATCTATTAAGAAGGACTAGCAACTAGCGTGGGGTTGTCCTGAGACAAGGAAGGCTTTTTTTCTTTCTTTTATGTACGCACACACGCACATGGAGACACAATGTGATATTTTACCTCGTCAGTCGACTGCTCCAAACACGTGGTCGTTATAGCCATCAAAAATAAGAATAAAAAAAAGATAAAATACAGTAAGCCCCTCAACTTGATGCAATGCAACTTCTCGTTCTTCTATCTCTGGTCTCTAGTATCGTGTGTCACTCATAGAAAACATAAACCTTTAATTTGTTTTCTTTGTTTGGCATGTGCCATCCAAAAATGCATTAAAATATGCATACATACATACTTGGCATATGCAAGCACAACCATTAATAATCACGAATAATCACACATATAAAAATTGTCTTTGTTATTTGCGATTTCGTATGCTGATAGGCGTAAAGCCATACAAAAATGTTAATTACGAATGAAAAAACACACAAACAATGTCTACTTACAGTAAATAAAACCGGAAATTTAATATTAAAAACTGATATTAAAAATAGAAAATGGACCAATTATAAGTAACTCAAAGTTATGCATTCCATTTTAATTGCAGTACGTAACAGGTTAAACACCTATCTAGTGAGTGCTTATAAAATCAATCTTACATCATATCTTAACATTGAACGTGACATGATAGCAGCATGTTTCCCGTAGCAACCCTATATAATTTTTGTTCTGGAAAGAGTCAAGCCCCCAAAGTTTTTTTTTCTTGAAACGATTGGCGAAAATATGGAGAGAGTAAAAAACAGTTCTGAGAAGTTGTCTCTCAAAAGCCCCTCGGTTTCCGTCCCCCTTCGCTCTCTCTCCAACAGCTTTCCATCTCTCTAGACTTCAAAAGAGTTTATTCCTCTCTCTGTCTCATCATGACCAAACGCAAACAAGCCTAATTTCCGCTCATTTTACCAATCTACCAAAATTACATTTTCTCTGAACGCAGATAGCAAAAAAAAACGACCAGAGCCACAAAAAAGCCCCTGTTGAATGAATATTACTAAAAAATTTATATTGTGCAGATATATTTTTGCGAAACATTTTATACGCGAAACTCTGTTTGAATGCATCTTATTTCTTTAGAGAATTACGTCAGTCTTGGTAAACGGCTCTGGCTTTGTTGGAATCCCGTGTAAATGACCTTCGATTGCGGTCTCTCTTTAAAAAGGATGATCTCAGCTCCCCAACCGATAAACAAATTTATAAAAAAAAGCAGGAACTGATTGGGCTGCAGCAGCTAAATAAAAGCTAAGAAAATATATTAAAATGGACGGGTTTACTTCCGCTGTAACTGACCTTTTGGAAATTCAAATGATGACTGAGTTGGAGAGGCTGTTTTGTTTTGTAATTAGAATGGGGGAATAAATAAATGTCAATTGGCTTAATTGCCCACGCGAAGACATTTGCTAAATCGGCTTAACCGATGGAGCTCCACGCATTTCAGCAATGGTCGGTGCTTGCCCTGCACACGGACGAGAGCGAGAGTTCTTTTTGGTGAGGGGGAGGGGTATGCAAGATACCAGTTAACATTTTCATTTTGTAGTTTTGTGAGGCTTTGGAGCCGTCCAGTAAAAACTTTTATGAGTTTGGGATGGAGTGAACTATGCAACTATGGACTGACATAGTGTGTTTAGTTATGAACACTCCCTTGAATGTTATTTATGAGATTATTTTAAATTGGATCATAAAACTAAAGCTGATTTTCACGAGAAACAAAAAGAGACGACGAAATGTCATCGCTTCGGGGTAATAAACGTGACGTTTTGGTGTTTTCTCTGATGATTCATAACTAATGATCAAAAATTAACTCGGAACATTACTCACCTGGCACATGTCACCACCATCTAGCGAGTAACTAAGTAAGCATGTGAGAGATTGCCCGAGTACGAAAAAATATCATGTTTTGATAGTCAAAGATGAAGGCCACTTGGGGGAGTAAATGGTTTCCAACTGGAGGTATGCACGATGAACATAGGTTTTGGATGGCCTTGAGGTGAATGAAGAGAAATGCATGCGGAAGGAAAATTGTAAAAGTGACAACAGGAGAACCAACAGGAAATTTGATTCCTCAGTTTTTATTTCAAAACGTGAAATTGTAGATTGAATTTTGTTATTAAAATAATGATGTTTCATTATGATAAAATAATTTAGGTTTCTCGAATAGTTTTAAAAGAATTAGTTCGAGTAGCTCCACAAGAATTTGTAAAGAGAAACGGTTTTTCCTGATAAAAATAAACATCGGTTGCGACTGATTTTCCTGCTGATTAGTTTTGATTGATTCAACTGGAAAGGAAACGGCATTGTCTTGAGTTTTAACTCCCTTCCTGCTGCTGCCTTCCAGCCAGAGCGAGTCCCCAATCAAGTCGAGCACTTGGGGGAACGTATTTCGGGGGTATACTGGGTGATGCCGGCACCGTCTGGACGACAAAATCATAGTAAACAAATAGAAATAACTAAATGAATCATAATTTAAAAGCTGTTTTACCAAACTGGTAGAGCGTAAGCACTTAGGACAGATATTCTGGCGAGTGTCCTTGACCAAAACCTTGGGAAGAATGAACCTGGATCCAAGACATCCCTCCTGCCCTTTGGGCACTGGTCTTCCCCAAGTCTCCGGGTCGAGACGCAGTCGGTTCCGCATCTGCTCATGGTACAGCTTCAAACTGTAGTTGAACTTATCGTTTAGGTACATATGGGCGCGGCTCTTGGTGAGTCCCTCGTACAAAATTGTCTTCCAGCAGGTCAGTGGCTCTCCGAATCCACGGGTTGGAGGACTCGGTGGGTCTCCCTCCCAGAGAACACGCAGCTTGTTGTAGTCAAACGGATCCTTGTCGGAAGACGTTGCTTCA
>VICI01001776.1:0-19934 GCA_019593645.1 Akabosia matsudoensis | reverse complement strand
CAGTCTCCTCACCAGTCAGCAGTTCCAATGACCGTGGTCCTGAACCTGATTTAGTTAGCTCGTCGAATTCAGGGGTGGAAATCCGTGGGGGAGTACGCTCACCAAAGCCTCACCTTGACGATGAAGAGGATGACGATAGCAACGACGGAGGAAGTAACGGGGGAGAATTTAACCGTGAGTGGCCCACTAGCTCTCACAACCATTCTATTGTGTACATTTGTTTTATCAAAGGAATCATGTACTAGTTTTATATGTTTATTTATCATTATCATTACTTAGCCCCTCCAATTTGTTCGCCGTTTGGATCTGTGAGCAGTAACTCCAAGTCGAATGTATTTAACGTTTTAAAAGCCCCTGTCCTGCGACCCTCAAGTTTCAAGTTTTCTCAATCCCAAGCTCCCAGCTCGTCAACTCCCTCATCCTCCGGAGGAGGAACTAGTTCAAGTAGCGGGGGTGGAGGCGGCTTCATCCTTCGTCCTCCAAAACTCATCCCCAACTCGGGCTCCGTCGGCACCAAGTCAAACGAGAAAGAAGAAGCAAAAGAACTGAATAACGTGTTCGTTCCCTTAGAAATGACGGGCAGTGAAGGCTCTTCTCTACCAGAACCCGCTCTTGTGCCTGCCCCCGTGTCAAGTTCAGATCTGCCTGGGAGCGCATCTGCTCCATCTGAAGACCGTTCTGAAGCGTTCGTTTTCGGAAGCAACTTGGAGGAACGTGCTGTTGCCGACACAACTCGTAAAAGAAAAATTGACCACGAAGTGGAAAGCACTACCTCCCCCGAAAACAAAAAAATAAACATTTCCGACCGGGAAGTGATCACTGGAGAAGAAGACGAGCAGAATATAATGCAGCTTCACGTAAAACTTTTCATATTTGACTCTGTCAACTCGAGCTGGATTGAACGGGGTCGGGGCACGCTTCGCCTCAACGACTCCAAGCCAGCGAGCGAGGAGGAGGATGAAGAGGTCGTCAACGCGTCAAGATTGATTGTTCGGAGCAAAGGAAGTTTACGTGTTATGCTCAACACGAAAGTTTGGGAGGGCATGCGGGTAGAGAAAGTCGGAGACAAGGGAGTTCGCCTCATGGCTGTTGACATTGAAGCACCTCCTCCTCCAGAAGGAGACGATGGCAAACCTGTCGTGAAAATCTTTCTTATTATGGTACGCACGGCTTTAAAGCATTTACAATTTTCTATGTGATGCATTTTAAAATCAAGTGAATTCTAAACATTATGTTTTTTGCGTTTTATATTTACAGACAACATCTATATCGGACGCAAACAGTTTAGTTGGCGCTCTCGAGTCTCGCATTAACAAATTAGCATGAGTTAAAATTTGTTTCTGTTTTTTAAAGTTAATATAAAAGTTGTACAAAAAAAATGCGTGAGTAAAAAAAGAACGCTTTGAGTGAGTGTTACAATTGAAAATCAATTTTAGTGAGTTTAAGATTTTTTTAAAGTACTGAAGTGCTGCCGTAAACGTGAACAACTCCGTTTCCGTCTCCACAAGCGAGAGTGTTGTCCAGGGCATGGACACAAGGCAGTTCGGTTTTTTCACCGACGTCGATTTTCCGAAGAACTTGAAGGCCAATGGATGGGGTGGACACACAAAGTTTACCGTTTCTAGAGCAACTGACTACAGAGCCGAGATTGTTAAAGACACCCCGAACAGGAGAGTTGTGTAATTTTACAGTAGACAGGATTTTAAAGTCCAGAAGGCTTGTTAAATGAATGTTGCCAAGATTGTCGCCAACGTAGAAGTAAGGCAAGCTGAGAGTTGTGTTCCGGAAGCTCATACACGTTGGGTATGGCTGACGAGAAGACTCATCACGGGGAAGTGAGACAGACGATTCTAGCGAGTTGGTTCTTAGATCGTGACGGGCAACGAGGCCGTCTTCACCACAGGAAATGAGATAATTGTCGTCCAACCGGACTCGGAGTACAGACTTTGAGTGTGTTGACAAGTTTGTGGGTTTCGAAGATAACCGGGGGTCAAATAGAAGAATTTTTCTGTTGAAAGTCCCAATAGCAGTGACATTTTGGGAGACTGAAATGGACAGCAATGCGGTTGTCGATCTATTTTAAATAGAGAAAAGATTAGATACTTGCCGGGGACTTTGTTTACAACAGAATTTTCATATGGTGCTCACTTAAAGCTAGAAACTTCGTTCATTGTATTGAGATCCCATATTTTGGCTGTGGTATCCCAACTGCAACTGTACAACTGGTCGTTGCTTACAGCAAAATCCCAAATCCATCCGTCATGCGCTCGTTTTGGCTGACATTTTGTAGTTGACTCTTCCTGGCCGAGGTATTTCTCAATGTCCCAAATACAAATTGTTCTGTCCCGTGATCCACTCGCTAACATCATTTTACCCGACTTTTTAAATAGCAAGCAGCTGTCAACGCACCCCACGTGGAAGGACAGTGTTAGTGTTTTCAAATTGGATTCGCTGGACCATAACTTGATTTGCTCTTCACGTTTGACACACGCCCGAGACCAGGGGAAACTGGATATTGTGAAGTTGTTAGAATAACTGGATTTTTTCGATGGATCGTCTTCATCAGGAAGAACTAGAGAAGGACGTGTACAAACTTAAAAGATGGAACATGTGAAATTAAAATCTTCTTAGATCACAGATCTTTTCATACGCTGCATAGGAGGATAAGCCCGTTCTCCCGTATTTCCCCATCGTTTCTCCATTTTAATTTTCCAAGTCATTTCATTGCTCAGAATGCCATGAAAGTATTTTGAAACAAGAGACACGTTTCGAAGCAGGTCGGTAGCGTCCACGAACTTGAAGATTTGCAGAAGCACCTTTCAAAAATATTTAAAGCAATCGTTAAATCCAAACTTTACTTACATTTGCTCATACGTAAACAGTCATTTCCATTTATGGAGTTAGTTACCTCTATTGGAATGGTATCCAAATACAGCCTTGTTGCTTCCGCTTCCTCGTCCCCGTGGTCACCATCTCTCTGGACATCTTCTTTCCCATCCCCGTCCATAATTTAAATTCTAAATTTGATTCAAAACCCCGACAACCGACTAACTTTCATATTTTACTTCACCTTCTTCAAGCTTAAGTCGTTGATTAGAGTTTTGATTGAAATACAAATACCCCCACACATGTTTTTTATTGTTCTGTCAACGAGAATGAGAAAAAGAGAGAGTCTCTTTGAATGAAGCTGCTCAGCTGAGCGTTCAACCAGATTGTTTTGGTTCCCCTACTGGCTTGTAAACAAAGTAAATCGCTTTAGTACCTGGTTTCGTCGCTAGGTGACATAATCAATTCCATTTCCCGTCGTCGGCATGTTTCATTCTGATCTGATTGAACCAGGAATCTCGCCAATCAAGCAATTTTTTTAATTGTTCTTATTTTATTACGCTCAAATCTTTTTACTTCACTTTGTCCTTTAATCAGACATTTTTCTATAATCTTTCAACTTCAACTTAGTAACATTTCAGCTCAATAAATCATGAATCTAATCACAACATCATAACTATCAACTATCATCATGTCAGTTATTTTTCAACTCACAAACTCATCAGTTTTCTTCAATTTAATCTCTTAAATTATTAGGAAATTCTAAAAATTATTATTTGCATTTTTAAAAAAATTATTTACTTCAACAGTTGAGTTAAAACAGAAGAATCATACATTTTTTAGGTATTCAAAACTATTCAAATCAAACACCTCATCAAAAAGCCCCATCTTCCTATCCCAGCCATGCTCTAACCCTAAATGCATGTCCTATCCTGCCCATACATATTTCCTAAAAAGAGTGTCTCATAAAAGTGTCCCCACTTGTTCTGCATTTTTTTTACAGGCCGTAAACATAGCAATGTTTCATACTGACCGTGTATTTAAAAAAAAATGTACACTCCGTCCGGCTCCCGTCTCTGCGTTTTCTTTTCTCCTCTTTCCGACAGCTTCGTACACTCTTCGTTCAATTACGGTGGATTTTGAGAGAATTGTGATGATGGTGGTGTTGTTTCGTCGGTGAAAAACGAGGAAAGACGGCAACCAGCAGGGCCGAATGATTCTCACCAACACTCTTACTTTAGTGAAAAGAAAAAAAAATCTTCAAACTTTTTAATATTTATTGTTTTAAAACAAAAAAAACAGAAGATTATTTAAATGTGAAATGATTGCTAATCAGGACGGATGGTTATCAAATCACCGGCACAAGAACAACACATCACACGATCGTAATTAAATAATCTCCAACAAAAAAAAACACTTCGTTTGTTTCCTTTTCTTTTTAAAAAAGACCACACAAAAAAAATAAACTACTACTACTTTTTATTTGTTTATATTTAATTGTGAACAAATATACCGTGTTGAATTGTTAATCCGTGTGTATAAAAAAAAGAAAAACTACTTCTGTGTTTAATTATTCAACTGTAACTGTAGAAACCGTTGTGTTTTGTTTACGTAGTAAGTTGACAATTCTTTTTTCAGTTTTATTTACTCATAATTTTTGCGTCTGTGTATTATACAAATTAAAAGAATGAGATATAACGCGTTTGGTTGTTTGATGTACTGTTTCTCTCTCAGTTTGTTTCACGTCCTTCTTGTTTTCTTTGGATGGATAATGAACTGTTGTTGTAGTTAAGAAAGTTTAACTGGTAGTTTAAAGGATTGTGTTTTTTTTTTGTAAATGTGTTTGTTTGTAGGAAAATGATGTGTTGGGCACCACAGGAAGAGGGACTTCGACAAATTATCCAGCTTTTGAAAGAGTCACAGTCACCTGACACAGCCACTCAGAGGCTTGTCCAGCAGGTTGGTTTGGAGACGGTCACATGCCTTTTGTAAAGTCAGTTAATTGAGGATGTTTTGTAAACAAGTGGGAATCGTTTGTTGGTTTAGAAACTGGAGGAGCTGTCGAAGTACCCTGACTTCAACAACTACCTGATCTACGTGCTCACGAAACTTCATACTGAAGGCAAGACAAAATGGCCACATTCTGAATCTATCCAAAAAATTAGTGAGTTATATCGTGACCTTGTATCGTTTTTAATTTCTTTTTTCTCTTCTCTCTCTCTCTCTCTCTCTCTCTCTCTCTCTCTTTATATTTGTGTAATTCTTCGTCACGTAAATATTCGGTGGTGTGGTGTCTCTAAATATCCAGACAAGGAATGTGCTTTTGGGGGTTATGTATTTTAAAATGTGGGGTCATTTTTTAACGATGTATTATTGTAGATGACGCAACACGGTCACTGGCTGGGTTGATTTTGAAGAATAACTTGAAGCAGCATTATGACGCGTTGCCGAAAGAGACGATAGACTTTATCAAGTCAGAATGTTTGGTGTCGCTCGGAGACTCCAGCTCACTTATACGAGCTACTGTTGGAATTCTTATAACAACAGTTCAGATGAAAGGGAAAATTGTCGCATGGCCAGAACTTATTCCGAGTTTATGTTCAATGCTGGACAGTCAGGATTATAATGTTTGTGAGGTAGTTGAAGTATATTTTAGAAGTAATTTTTTGTTTGCTAAAAATAGTCTTGGAACTTGTGAGTAGTTTAATTTTTTATAATTTTGTAAAGGGAGCGTTTGGAGCGTTGCAAAAGATTTGCGAGGACAGTGCGGATCAGTTGGACAGTGAAGAGTTGAACAGTCCTCTGAACATACTGATCCCCAAGTTTCTCCAGTTTTTCCAGCATAATAGTCCAAGAATTAGATCGCATGCGATTGCCTGTGTAAATCAGTTCATCATACACAAAAGCACTGCGTTGATGGCCAATATTGAGTTGTTCGTACAGGTGAGAATTGTTCAATTGTTAAGAAAGTCTGTAACGCAAAATCGGTGTTAATTAAATCTATTTCATTTCAACAGTCCCTGTTTCATTTGGCTGCTGATGACGATACGGAAGTAAAGAAGAATATTTGCCGAGCGCTTGTAATGCTGTTGGACGTGCGTTTAGATCGCCTGTTTCCCCACATGGTGGCGATCATCGAGTACATGTTAATACGTACGCAAGACGCTGACGAAACTGTGGCGTTGGAAGCTTGTGAGTTTTGGCTGACGCTTGCAGAGACGCAAGTTTGCCGGGAAGTTTTGGCTCCGTACTTGCCTCGGCTTATTCCCGTGTTGGTGAAGGGAATGCGCTACTCGGAAATAGATATCATTTTGCTTAAAGGGGATGTGGAGGAGGATGAAATGATCCCTGATCGAGAAGAAGATATACGACCTAGGTTTCATAAGAGTAAAGCTAGAGGTGCTGGTGGTGGGCATCATATGGATATGGGAGGAGGTGTTGGGACTGGCGGCGGGGGCGGAGTACCGCAGAATGCGCGAGGGGAAGAGAGAGAAGAAGACGAGGATGATGATGACGACGATGAGGATGGGATGATGGACGATGACTCGGGATTGTCCGACTGGAATTTGAGTAAGATGTTAATCTTAGGCTCGTATTATTCATAGCTCCAGGTCGTCTGAATTTCTTTATAAAAATGGAATTGTTTTGTCGGACTTGTAGGGAAATGCAGTGCCGCAGCGTTGGACGTTCTGGCTGGAGTATTCCGGGAAGAGCTACTCCCCACAGTTCTGCCTATTTTGAAGGAAACCCTTTTTCACAGCGAATGGGTAATCAAAGAGTCAGCAATTTTGGCGCTTGGAGCAATAGCCGAAGGTTGTATGAATGGAATGCTCCAGCACCTTCCAGAGCTGATCCCGTACCTAATCTCGTGTCTATCTGACAAGAAATCCCTAGTCAGAAGTATAACCTGCTGGACACTCTCGCGCTACTCCCACTGGGTTGTCACTCAGCCGCACGATCTTTATCTCAAACCGCTCATGACGGAGTTACTTAAACGGATTCTCGACACAAACAAACGAGTTCAGGAAGCGGCTTGCTCAGCGTTCGCAACCCTTGAAGAGGAAGCTTGCACTGAACTTGTTCCGTATCTGGGCTTTATCCTGGAAACGCTTGTGTTCGCGTTTGGGAAATATCAGCATAAGAATTTACTGATCCTTTACGACGCTATTGGCACGCTGGCCGACTCTGTCGGACATCACTTGAATAAGCCAGAATTTATCAATCTTCTAATGCCACCATTGATTCAAAAGTGGAACCAGCTGAAGGACGAGGATAAAGACCTTTTCCCATTACTTGAGGTATGTTACTTTGAAGTACCTGTATGCAAAAATTTTTATTGCGTATATCGCATAATGTGACGAAGGTTATAAAAGTGTGAATTGTCATTCTTCCTAGTGCCTCTCGAGCATTGCCACAGCACTCCAAGCTGGTTTCCTCCCTTACTCTGAACCAGTGTACAGACGGTGTGTGTCCCTTGTTGAGCAAACTGTTAAACCAGCATATCGCAAACATGCAAAACCCTGAGCAATTTGAGGCTCCTGATAAAGATTTTATGATTGTTGCACTCGACTTACTCAGCGGACTAGCTGAAGGACTAAATGGATTCATCGATAAGCTTGTTGTCAATTCTAATATTCTTCAGCTGTTGTATCAGTGCATGCAGGTAAGCAATTTTCATGGTGCCGACATGGGTTTAAAATGTTAAACAGTTGTTCATTGACATGGTTTTCTTGTGCAGGACCCAATGCCTGAAGTGCGTTCAGTCGAGTTTTGCGTTGCTAGGTGATCTTACAAAAGCGTGTTTCCAACACGTCAGCCCGTTTGTGTCCGACTTCCTCCCAATCTTAGGCCAGAACCTTAATCCAGAGTTAATTTCTGTGTGTAATAATGCGACCTGGGCAATTGGAGAAATAGCTATCAAGTTGGGCGCTGACATGCGGCCTTACGTACCCATTGTTCTCAACCAGCTCATCATCATTATCAATTATCCTAGCACTCCAAAAACGCTCATGGAGAATACTGGTAAGAGTGATGTGAAATGATGTGTGATTCTGTGTTCAAAAGTATGCTTATTTACACGGAATTATTGGACTTTTCTATTGTTTGCAGCAATCACGATTGGAAGGTTGGGCTATGTATGTCCAGCAGAAGTAGCTCCCAGTCTGCCTCAATTTGTTCGAAAATGGTGTAGCTCGTTGCGGAACATCCGGGACAATGAAGAGAAGGACTCGGCGTTCAGAGGGATGTGCTGTATGATCCAGGTTAATCCCAACGGGATCCTACCCGACTTTGTCTTTTTCTGTGATGCTGTCGCAAGCTGGAATAATCCTAAAAATGACTTGAAAGAAATGTTTGTCAAGGTAATATTGAATAGAATCTCTGCATATCATCCATTTCTCTATAATCATCATTATTATGCTAATGCTAATCATTTCTGGCATTTTATATTGCGCAGATCCTCCACGGCTACAAGACACAACTGGAAGAGAACAATTGTTGGAAGCAAATGGTTGAAAGCATCCCAGCCCAGCTCGCAGAACGTCTACAAGCATTATACGGGATATAGAAGCCCCCCGTATAAAATTTTTTAAGCAAAATAATATAAAGTAAACAAATTCCGTAGGTAATTTATATATGTAAAAGTCATCAAAATAAACTTTGTTGTTTTATAATGTACAACTCTGGTTATTTTGTTTTTTTTTTTTCTTCTTTTGCTCCCTTAAAATAAAATATCTTGTATAAAAAATCCCCCCGCATATCAGCAGAGTGTTATCCCTCTTGAAATAAATAAAATATAGTATTTTATTGTTGTTTTTGTGTCCAATATTTCCCCTCCTCCGTTTAAACGACTGTAAAAAAGGTATTTAAAGAGAGAAATAAAATTTTTACTTGTAAACTCAATCATTATTTAAAAATAATAATCTCAGTAACTTTATTTATATGTTCTCGTGTGATTGTTTTTTCGTTTTGTCTGCTTTCTCTACACAATCACATACGAAATAATAAAGTCGAATCATAGTATTTTTTTTTGTTTAGGAATTTATGTTTGTTTCGAAATAAATTGAATTTTGCAACCGCACAAAAAAAAGTCGTTAAATTTTCCACCGAGAGTTAAACGATTAGTTTTTTTTCACTCTTAATTTGGCTCTTCCTGAACACTTTCTTCGAACGCCCACGATCACTTCCTTTTTCTATGCGTAATTTTCATACGCTGCTGTGCGTTAGGGATGACGACAGCAGGTAATTGTGCGTTGGCGTTATAATGATTACCTTTTATCTGTCTGTCTGTCTCTCTTTAGAAAATTTGCATGAACCCTTTCACAAACACCTCATAAAAACACTTACGCTATTTACTTTCACTACTCCATACCAGTCTTCAAAAAAATTCATGAATCCAAAAATGAAATAGAAAATAGTCATGACAAAAATGCATGACTAGACTAGACAAAAATAGAAGCCAGACAAGCCCTTTCTTTAAACTTATTTTTCAGCAATTAATTCAACCCTCCTACATCGTTAAAATTAGTTGCAAGAGCTCTCTTAATAGCTTCAAATAACAATGCGCTGTCTCATAAATATTAGCTATTTTCACACTAACGAATCGCTACTTGATTACAGCGAATTTTAAATAATGTTTATGTTTTTTGCATCGACCTCTTTATAAAATCTAAATTGAAACTTTTTCCTTATTCTCATCATGGGTTTCTTGTATGATAAGCCTTTTTGCATGACGATGATGATCATCATGTTCATCCCATGCATTAGTGAGCGCAGAGTAACGCTGCTTCTCAGTAAAACGCGCAAGAGTAACAACGCGACCCCTTAAGCTTGTTTATCGCGTTGGCCCCTTTTTTTGCATGGTAGCTAGTATGAGTGTGGTACACTTTGTGGCGTTCACTCACACATAAAATTTTTATTATTTTGCAATGCATGAAAAAGTATGAATTTTTTTTTCGAAACGAGCACTTGGTGTGCTTGTGAATTGAAGCCAGTGCCCCCCTTTTCACTTTACACAGAAAAAAAAACTAAAATAACAAGAGCCATACCATTTTCACTATCAAACGCCTTATCAGGTTCTTACAATCTGGCGGTTGTGTGTGGTTTTTAATATTATTTTTATTTTGTTTTTATTTATTTATTTTTCCGACGCCCTTTTGGAACATGTCAACATGAAACTGTTCGTTGTTGCGTTAATGTTAATTAATTTAACGCTTGTGATTGGTTACAAACGTGTGGGTCCAGACGATGACGAGATTCACGACGAGGAGATCCTCAAAGCAGTCCGACGTAGTTTGTACGAGTTTTACCTGCAGAAAAAAGTGCACGCGAATGACACGAGGGTGAAGAGGTCATCCAAGTTGGTCTGCTACGGAGTGGAGCTAGGTTGTTTTCGGGATGAGGGGGTGTTTGACTACCTTGACATGGTGCCTGCCCCTCCAGAGGAGATAAACACGAGGTTCTTTGTGTACACGAGATATGGGGATGTGGAGGTGTATGACTGGGGCAATTACACCAGCGCCGCGTCAGGCCGGTTCAATGGGAGTCTCCCCAGTAAAGTTATTATTCACGGGTTTGGGAGTACTTGCAACCGGATGTGGGCGTCAGAAATGAGGCAGGCACTGTTAGCCGTGGTGAGTTGTGAAAGCGAAATGAATTGTTGACGTTTCAACGATTTTGGAGGAAATTTAACTTGATTTATTAAAGCGAAATGAAATTTTTTACTGCAAAGACCATGCTGGGAGGATTTTTTTTCATGAAAAATGATAAATTTGTGATTCATAGCTGGACTGTAACGTTATTTGTGTGGATTGGGAGAATGGCGCAGCGCTGCCGAATTATGTGCGAGCTGCGGTGAACACAAGGCTCGTTGGAAAGCAAGTGAGCATGTTCATCAATTGGCTGCACAACGCTGGAGCGACCAACGAGCAGTTTCATTTGATTGGGTTTAGCTTGGGAGCCCATGTTGCAGGTTTTGCGGGCAGTGAGCTCAAGAATTTGAGTAGAATCACGGGCTTGGATCCTGCGGGTGAGGGAATTTTTTATGCAAACATTTGATGCGGAAATGATCTCGTGTGAATCTGAGGATTTTTCTTATTTTTTTGGCTGAAATAGGGCCGTTGTTTGAAAGTTATGACCCGAAGGTGCGTCTGGACAATACGGATGCAATGTTTGTTGATGTGATTCATAGCAACGGGGACAGTTTACTGATGGGAGGGCTTGGCTCGTGGGAACCAATTGGACATTTAGATTTTTATGTGAGATAGTTTGAAGTGGTTTATGCTTGAGAAACTCTTACGAAACATGTGTGTAATATTAATAACAATTTGAAAATTTTTATAGCCAAATGGTGGGCGTGCACAGAAAGGATGTTCACATATGTTTCTGGGGGCATTTAGGGACCTTATTTGGTGTAAGTTGCATATTTACTGTTGGCAATTTTATTGATTGGCAGGATGCTCTTATGAAAAAGCGAATTATCTAATTTGTTTAACTCAGCCCCGTCATCGTCGTCAAGTTCGAGTAATTCGATAACGCTATCATCCACACTACCGCCAACAACGCTTCCTCCATCTAAAATGTCGCCACCCCCTCCGCCACCACCACCTCATTCTAAAATGCGTGTACGAATGCTCCACCACGATGTTCCTATGACGACTACGCCTGCTCCAGAGGCAGACGGAAGGAGTTTGTGCAACCACAGAAGAGCGTACAAGTTTTTTACTGAATCGGTGTCTCCACGCTGCCAGTTTCCGGCATTCTTTTGCGAGTCATTTGAAAAGTACCTGAGTGGAGTATGCTTTCATGGGATTGGAGGGAAGTCTCTTCATTACAACATGGGCTACTATGCCGATGTCGGGTTTGGGGGAGGGGTTGTTTCCGAGAAAAATCGGTTGCTGTATGTTGCCACGCGGGATGAGGAACCATTTTGTGGTCGGTGATTTTATCATTTTGCCACTAATTAAATCCAAGTTTATGCCTATTTTGTAAAATTTGTATACTTTCCTTAAAATAGCAAACCAGTTCCGGTTAAGAGTCGAGTCAAGTCCCAGCCCTGCCCCTATATCCACCTACGGTGGCCTCGAGGCTGTCATCATTGGGGAGGTCTCTGGCGGAGGGGAAATCAACAACACTTTTCTAGTCACACAGTAACTGTTCCATTTACATTAAAAACTCCTAATATGGCACATCCTCTGAATTATTCTCTCCCTTTTCAATTCTATAGAACACCTAAGGATAACATGGTAGCCGGAAGTGTCCTGCAGCGACTTGTCGTTGCCCATCCTATGCTGACCACCCCAGTCCGAGTGAATCTCCGCTACACTGCCTACCAAGGCTGGCTGTACAGCGGGATATCTCGATGGAGCATGGACCGAATCATCATCACCAATGGTAACGGCAATGAATACAGCTTTTGCACTCGTGGGCTCCTCCTTCCGTCAGGAATCACGGTGACCGTCACGCTCACTCCAGGCTTGTGCGTCAACACACTCCACGCTTTGGCCCCGTCACATCCAAACTTTCCAAACTACCCGTACGAGACGTACACACCCGACGACCACACCAATTTGAGCAAACTCACGTTCCGGAACGCCAGCACAGAGTATACAGACTGGGTTCCCCTCAATAACACCACCGAGTTTGAATCTTACGTGAGCAAACACGTCATTCCCGGGGATATCGATAACCTGCTTCATGAGCATGAAACGTTCGGACCTTCAGGGGCAAATGTTCCGACCCGATTGTTACTCGGAACGACGAGGAGCCTCAAGTCCCGCCCGATCGTTTTACGGAACCGAGTTCGAGAAGGTCGCATGCTTAACTCAACCTTGTATTATATTCCCGCCCGGGTAAAACGAAAGCGGAGCAATGAAATGGCCATGAGGCAGGTTGGGATGAAAATGATGGAGGAAGGGTCCCGATGGAGTGTTTACAAAAGAGGAAGGAAAGGTATGGTCGCCCTACGGAGAAGAAAAGGAAGAAAGAACAAGCCTTGACAGATGAAGCGTTTGAGGGGTTTTCATTGATGATTTAATTTATTTGTTAATTATTATTTTTGTTTCATATGTTGATTTTTTTGTTATCTTGCCATATTTCGTTTATTTCTGTGATTAAAATAATTATATATTTTTATACTATGTACACATTGACAAATATAAAAAAAATGTATCAACCTAAGAGTACTTATTTGTGTTACAAAAATGGCCCTGAAAAAACAATCAGATCCAAGTTTGCAAATAAAAATATTAAGCGATTTACAGGTAGTTGAAAATACTTTTTTTTTGTGAAGCTTCTCAGTTTAGCCACGCGTAGAAGAAAACTGCTTTCTCCTCGGGTATGTTTTGTCTTGTAAGCTGAAGAGAAAGAAAAACCAGCCTGGCCATTCTGAATCTAGCCATGGCAATGAAAGGAAGCGGAATATCGCCCATTTTTGTTCTACCTCTGCGTACACAGCCACAGCATTATAATGACCATCCTCAAGTAAAACCATCCAATAGAAGCATCCTGACCAACCCTATTTTAACATTTTTCACGTTTGCATATTACCTGGGCACATGTCCGTTTAAAATTTCCAAGACAAGTGGAAAAGGAGAAGGTAGGCGTTACGCCAAGTACGTATGGATTCCTCAACAGGTACGGTTTTAAAAGTAATAATAATAATAATCAAAGAGGAACTTTTAGATGATTTATCATTAACTGTTTGGCTGTTAGATTTTGTGTGCTATTATTCATACTTGCTACGTAATTTTGCTGGTTGGATCTGTCCGGATCCACTTCACGCAAGAGAACATCACTGCATTTGCAAAATACCCAACTGCGTACATTTATCTTGCATTCCGACTGTCCACTTTGGGGTTCAAAGTGATTGTGTTGAAACGATTTTGGTGGAATGGCTCCGAGATCGTCGCCTTTTTGAATTCCATTTCGGTTGATGTTCCTGTAACACACAAATGGGTTCGTTGTAACATTTTTGTTGACTGTTTTCATAATGTGTAATCGGATTGAAAACGGAATGAACTAATATTTGGTCCTCTTCTTGTGACTAGAGCACCCGCAAGCGTTTTATTTTTGTGATTTGCATCGTAACGGTTTTACGCGGTCTGACCTTATTCGTTGGACAAGAGCTCATGAATGGTTCAAAATGGTTGCCGGGTCGTTGGTGGAAAAGGATTTCATCAGAATCGCGTTTTTACTTTTGTTTTCAAGGATTTGGCCATGTCCCTAAGTTCAGGACAGCTTGGGACTATGTTCTGACCCTGCTTATGTCAACTGGTTGTTTGGCACGGTATACTTCAATTGATGCCGACCGTTGATGCATATTTCTAATTATCTATTCTGACGGCTTTCTTTCAGATACTTCTCAGGTGTATTTATAGATCTCTACATTTTGGTTTCCGTTTTAATGCTATGGAATGCTGCAACTGGTTTCGCTGAATATGTGTATAATATTGACAATGGCTTGTACGTTGATGAACATATTCTGTACATTAAGGTCAAGGACAAGCAGCAACTTATTCAGTACAGTAAATCGTTCACCTGGAAAAACATTTTGATGAAATTCAAAGATATTCACAGTCTATCCGAAAACTTGAATAAATCCCTGGGTTCAGCAGTCCTCTGGTATCTGGCAACCGTCTTTTTGATTTGGGCGGTTTACGCAGGCATGCTTTTTAAGGTGAACAGTTTCCTGGGCAAAGCTGACATACTTTACTTTTGCTGCCTCACATTTTCCATTGTACACTTTTGTTCGGATATATGTAAACAGGTACTTATATTTCCCTTAATAAAGGTATATAGATATGCGGTTAAATTTGTTTTTTTTTCAAAGATGGAAGCGATATCTTCTTGGCTAGTTAAGAAAGACAACATAAAATTTGCTTCGATTGAAGAGAGCCATCTTGTCCTTCAAAATATAATTTCGAAACGGATCGGCATACGTGGAAACAATCTGTTTGCAGTCACGTCCGGGTTTATAGCAGGGGTATGTCGATTGTAATTTCATATAACCATTCAAGCTCAAAAGCGACTGTATTTTAAAACGACAATATTTTCTCACATTTAGTGTTTAAGCCTGGCCGTTACTATTTTCGTCATTAGTATACAATACGCCAAATGAAAGAGAAACATTCCGTTACTCTTGAGTTGCATGTTGGATCGATGCACATTAAAGTTTGAACAATTTCAAAATGACGGGCAATACAAACCTACGAATTATACCACTTTGAGTACCATCTTGCGAAGTATGAATTGGATTGCTAAGCTAATAAACATGAGCACTTTTAATGTACTTGATTTGACTTGTTAAACTTTTATTAAGTTATTTCTTTCAAAAATTCATCCAGAAAACTCGAAAATTCACGAAAAGAGGTGCAACTGGTTCACATGGAGTTTATGTGGGTTCACGTTCTCCCTGCATGGCGCATCAATTTTCTGCGAATGTAAATATAACTATTATTCATCGTTAAGTAAAAAGCTCATCGATAATGTCACAATGCAACTGGGTCGGATAATAGAAAATGCGTACCTAAAAAAGTTTGCAGATCAAATATTGACTTTTTCTTTTCGTCCGAAGCGAAAGTAAGAAAAGTGCTTCGTTACGATATTCCCTAAACAAAATTCAGGAAAACTAACGGGACATGCTGATTTCAAAATGTCACCGAATCCAATTAAGATTTTCTTTGACTTTTCATACTACCAAGGTATCTCCCCATTTCGGTTTATCAAAACAACTAACCATGGAGACAAGGAAACATTTCAAATTCAGACATGGCTTCCGCAAAAGGTAAAATATACGAAGATATTTCTGCTGTACACTGACTAAAGAACAAGGTTTTCGGTTTCCAATATTTAGATCATTTGTGGAATCTTGCACGTTTTGTGCTTACTTTATACTGTGGTCGACCTACACCGCAATTGGCCGGAAACGCTGTATGGGAAAAGTTCAATAACATACTTTCAGCTGGGTCTATCCCTTTCTACAGTTCTATTGCGGCTCACAGCAATTAAAGGATTTTGGTTTGATCGGCAACACTTCGAAAACTTGATTTACTCACTCGGAAAAGAAAGTTTATGCCTGGAAACAGAGTGTATCGTGAGTGGTCGTGTGTTTTTCCTAATACTACGCTAAAATGTCTGATCTTATCGTTTTTCTTTAACTTTTCAGCTCTGCAAAACTGTTTTCCTTGTCGTAGTTCATATCTCATTCTTCTTGATTACACACACCCAAATTATATTCGCGGATCAATTTTATGTATTGAGATCTAACGAAAGTTATCAAGGCAATGGGCCATACATCAGATCCATTCTTTATCTCATCTTGCCCCATAGTTCCTATTCTTTGCTGAACAAATCATCAACAGCAGCGTACAGTATATTAATTTCTGACATTCTGTTCCAATCTGCATCACAATTAGTTTCGTGCTCGGTTCAGTTATTAATGTTCGCGTGCACCATGTCGCTATGGACCGCATCAAAATCATTTGCGGGAAAGATGGAAGAACCTAATGAGATTGTCCCGGTCAATCAGCGAACTTCCGGTCAGTCGTGGGAGTATTTCTTCAGAAAATTTCAATCAATAAGATATCACTCTTCCTTAATCAACAAAGCATTGGGGAACCAGGTCATGTGGTATTTGGCAAATGGCTTGTTCTACTATTCCATTTATCTAAGCAAGACCATTTTACTTGATGATAAGCTTGAACAGCTCAGTCGCGTCATCTTTTTCGGCTTGAATGCTTTTACCCTTTACAAAGCTTCAGATATTTGCAATAATGTATGCTATGATTACTTAATTCTAAGCAAAAGATATCTTATACGGCTCAGAAGAGGCCATCGTCATCATACGACCAATTTACTATTATTTTATAGATGGAATCATTCAAAGAATGGCTTATGAAAGGCAGCAATTCAAAAGGTATACCTATTCAGCAACTGGAACTGGTCACTTATCAAACTGTCTCGAACGAAATCGCCATTCAAGGGAATAATATTTTCCCGATTACTTTCGAGTACTTAGCTGGGGTAAGGTGGCATCACCTACAATGACACTTCTTTGAGAAAATTTAATCTAAAACTTTCATAAATTCGTTCCAGTACGTCAGTCTCATTGTTACCTTTTTCATGATTTGCGTCCAAGAGAGCTTACCATAGGAAACACACGAAATTTAATATTTCAAAATGAGCTTCAGGTCAAGTAACCGTCACGTACTTCAAAACGACATGTAAAGGAACTAGGAATTCGGATACGTTATGCATGACTGGCCAGTCGTGTAAATGTTGACACGGATATGTGCTAAATAACAATTAGAAAATTCAGCGATCCATTCAAACGGGAATTTTCGGGTAGTCTCTTTTCATTGATCGTTCATTGTTTGACCCACTATCAGTAAGTACAAACGAAAGCCGATTGTAAAAGGAACCGTTTTGACCATCAATATAAATTGTTCAAATGAGCCCGTTTTTGTACAGGAGCGATTTTCGGTTTAGTTAGCTGCAATACTTGAAAAATGCACACATTATGTCGTATATAATAATCTTAACGAAGAACAAATATCAGTCCTGCTAAATAAACTTTTGGACATGTACACAACCAGCATTAAACTCGAATTGCTGTGGATTCATATTTTCTAGACCTATATAGTTGATTTGAGATAAATATATAAATAATCACGCAGATTATGCGTGGGCCCATGATGCTAGCGATTTCCAAAACAGTCTTTTCTCGCACCCCAGCACTGAACACTATGGAGCGAGTGGGGCATACAAATCATTTGAGAATATTTTACGCTTTTGCATACTACGTAGGCATAAGTCCCTTCAAACTTGTGTTTCAATCGAAAGGCTTGAGGCATCCAGGTTGCTTCTTTAAGCACTCATGGAAGCCACAGCAGGTAATTCATCCTCTCCTCAAATCAAACTCAAATTATTTTAATACGAAAATACCTCTGTGTTACAGGTCATCTGCGCAATACTGAATGGTTTCTGTTTGTTTTATATAATTGGCAATATCCGGAAAAAGCTTAGAGCTAAAGACTTGTCGAAATACAATGGGAATCCAAGAACATACATCCAGCTCGCCTTTGTCACACTAACCACCATCTACAAATTCGTAACTATGAAGCAATTTTGGTTCAATAGCTCAGAGGCAGTATCAGCATTAAACTTTATCACGAACGAGAAGGACCTTCCACCGTGTAAAACTGGATGGGTAGATATAATACAATATTGTTGATTTCATAAATATCTCTTCAATGTCGTTTTCAATGTGGTTTGTTGTCATGTTGTTTCAATGTTTTTTTTCAAACTGCTTTTATTTTATTCAAGGTGACCAAGACACATGCCAGTGTCCTCATTCAGTTACTATTTACTTTGAAATTATTCATTGTCGTGGGTGTACTGGACTTCCTCACCGCTAATAATGAATGGTCTTATGAGTACTACATCAAGAAAATGCTGGATGAAGGTCGCTTAATGTATAGTTTTATACCTCAAGGTCAAGACACGGACAGTTTTAACGTAAACCAAATGTCATGGATAGACCTTTTATTGGTGATGGCAACATGTCTTGGACGATTCTCCAGATTCGTCGTAGGCCAGTATGCAGACCTATGCATACTCGCATACACACTGACCTTGTGGAATATTGCTCGAGGATTTGCTGAGTTTGTCCAGGAGAATGGTAACGGAGAGAGCAAGATGGACTTGTTGCAAACGGCTGCATTTGCAACGAAAAGCCAAGCGTCTTTTAATACTACGACGTGGTTTAGAATTTATAAAAAATTCCAAGCCGTTCAAACTCTGTCTGTTTTCATCAACAATGCATTGGGGTCACAAGTCTTGTGGTACTTGGCGGAAGGTCTAATGTACTACTCAGAGTCAATCAGTAACCTTGTCGTGTACAAAAGTATTTACCATACAGTGCAAAACGCATCATACTTTTTGTTAACGTTCTGTATCATGTATTTTGCATCGAATATATGCAATCAGGTAAGCCACTTGTCATTGTTGCATATACATTGCTGAACTAGACCTATCAGGTTGATTTTTGAAATTATTTTCCTAAGATGGAAGCAGTCTACGCTTGGTTGGTGACAAAAGAAAATATCAACCAGGTACCTACACGAGAAAGCCAACTCATTTTATTCGAAATGAGTGCGAAAAATATTGGAATTCGGGCTAATAACTATTTCACAGTGACATTTTCATTTGTTATGGGGGTAAGGCAAGAAACTCGCATATTTTTACATTGAGAGTATTGAGATTAATATGTGTGGTGCGAAAACTATTTATTGTCTTTGCAATTTGCAGTGCTTAAGCTCTGTGGTGACTTTCTTTGTTATATGTGTCCAAAATCCACAGTAAATCAATCCGTTTGTGAAGTCGGAGTCTTTCTATCCCGTAATGCCGATGTCCGTAGAATGACAATTGACCGTGTCCATTTTCAGATTTGAATATGCCTAGCTGTCTGCATCCCATGCTCCGATGACTGGGCTCCATGATTGGCCCTGTAAACGCTCTCATAAGTCATATATCCTAAAAATTTTAGCGTGAATCCAAGTCCAAAATTTCCTCTGAACTTGAATTAGCCGGAGGCTGGAAGCCAAATTTTTGGAGAAAATCCGATGAAATTGCAATAGAGACGAAACACATTTTTGACTGATATGTTATGCACGACCATCTATTAAGTTAAAATTCCATTACGTAAATAGAAAAACAAGGTTCTTCTAACTGAATAAAAATTCATTTTGATTCATTAAAATTTGAATGGTTTGTAAAAAACCCAGATCTGATGACAAAAGTAAGTACTCAATAAAAAAACATGCAAGTCACAACTCAATTCTTATATGTAATTTTAGTTTCGTTAGGCTAAATTGAGCTTTACAAGTGTTTCTTCTTTTGCAGACTGTGCGAGAAAACCATTTCTTTTTCCAGCCAATTCATCTAACTATTTCTTCAACCACTTCACTACGAAGACTTTTTCCACCGCCTTTGAGTTTCTTTGCATCCCGTTCCACGCACAGCTTGACATGGCTTGGTTCCTAAGGTAATAATAAGATATTATCATATAATATTCATAATAATTATCTGGTTGCACTCGGTCGTCATTATTA
>VICI01001775.1:0-19936 GCA_019593645.1 Akabosia matsudoensis | reverse complement strand
GTATATGATAAGGCATTGGGAACGCTGAAGTACATGTGCAAACCAGACCAGCAGAAGGGAGTCCAAAATTATACGGCGTGTGACATGGTGAAAAGAAAATAAATCAACGACAACTACTAAAACTATGGTTTGTCAGATTACACAATGTTTCACAATCAGTACACTGACGCTAATTTGCCAAAGGCAACTTTGCTTTACACATTACATTACCATCTCTGGCTTTAACAAAGAGACCTTCCATGATTGTATAATTTTTGAGAAAATTTTCACTACCAACATCCAAGGATTGCAAACCTACTTGCAGTAAATCTACCCGAGTTTTAAAGCAAGGAGCCTAATGTCAAATTTTTATTACTTCCGAAGCAAGTACCTGTTCTGTAATATGCACCTATTGCTGTCATAATGTAAGCAGGTAAAACTATTTCGAAGTACTTTGAACGATGCATCATGTACAGCAGGTGTGCTTGTTTACAATTTCAGAGCTTCACTTTCTTTTGGTACGATTCTTCCGTATTGCCTGTTTCTCTTATTTTGTCAGTGAGTCAATGTGGCCTACCCTCGCCGACATTTTTGAATGAAATCATTCTGCTGTAAAGAAATGCCAGCATAGATAGAAGAGATTGTAAGAATATGGTCACATGTTGGAAGGTGGACTCGTTATTGGGTTACAAAGAAACCGACCGAAGAATTCAACAAACACATCACACTTCAATTTCCACTATTTTTCTTTTCTCCAAGCCCCATATGTGCTTTGTTATACGACAGGGAGCTACATTCTGTGTAGACGTCGTATTGAATTATGGAGTACTTGGGAAAAATACTAAATCAAATCATTTTGGTTGAGTGATTCTCTTGTCTTTTGCAAGGCCAGCCAATTGCGTGTACACTCACAATGCGAACCACTCATTTATCCTGTAACAGTACCTGAAATCTGCGAGGAAAGTGGTTCTCTCAATCCCATTGATTTCCGATGAGGGCCATCAGAACAAATACAATCCTGCTCATACAAAGAACGTCCCAACTCGCAGAGAATTTGCTTGCAGATGCTCTGATTGTTGGCAGCTTTGCAACCCTCATATAGAATATAGAGCTATGCAATCAATGCTATAGATTTGCAAAAAAATCGGAACAAGTTTATGTTCGTATTTCATTGTTGAAAGGGAGTTAAGTACTTTGAATTAACTTTGCCTTTTAATATTGGCATATGGTTATTTTTTATCCTGATCCCATTGTTATTATGAATGCGAAATTTGTCGATAATATGGTTTCTATTTAAAACCCTTGGAGGAAGTTTCAAGCATTGGTAATGCGCTAGTGCGTCGTATTCGGTTCAGAAACATGTTCCTTAGCTTAGGATTTTAGGCTGGTAGTAGTTGCAAAACAACCAGCAAGCATGCTTGATGCTAGTGACCACTCGACCAGTGACCATACACCGTAGAAAACGAAAGACGATAGCAACGGAAGTTAGAGTCGAATTGGGTTTGAAAAGAGCTCGATTAAATGACCTACATGAGAATAACTAAAATATAAAACCAATCGAAGCAAATAACGATCAAAGGACTCATTTTTCTTTGGAGAATAAAAAAACAAGACATTATTGTATGGATGATATTAATGGAAGTCCCGCGGTCCCTTGTGTAGTAATGTGGAGAGTCGAAAAAGCAAGCCATTGTGTTTTTATGGCTTTCCTAGTTTCTAGCTTTCTCCAACAAAATACGTCCTTATAAATATCTTAGGGAAACTTTGCCAATAGGTATGAGGTCTGTACCTCTAAAACCTTTCCTTTCGATGAGGCGTTTATGTATTACACGCATAGCGGACATGTACATTAATAGTTGCACAGGTGACATTTTTACGCGCTGTAGATGTTACGAAGACTTTTGGGTTCCAAACCAGGTGCCAGACTCAATTTCGATCGTTCCCAAAAGTCTCATTGTCACACGTATCTTTCATTTTGCTGACTGGTGCGGTGAGATGAACACAGTACAAACCGCACATGAAAAGAAAAATTATAGAAAGCAAACGAGACATACTCGTACCTCATACATCATAGGGATCGAAGCGTCGTCGACCCGTAATATTTTGAAAAAATTCAATTCTAACACTAGTTTAGCACCCGTTTGTGTGAGTTCATCTTTCTGTGAATTTTAGGCCACTACTGCATGTAGTGAAATGTGTCTGATGGAAGATCACGCAATTATTGTACGTTCCATAAATTGAACTTTGTACCAGTAATTCAACTTCTGAGAAATTGTGTATCATTTGACAATGGGTAAGTGTCATCAAATCAAGATCAGGAGCATAAGTACGGTACGGACATGGACACTCCATAGTCTTATTTTTTTAAATCGAGAAAATCGAAGCTCCAGTTTCCTTGAAAATATATTCACTCGCCTTTATATATACGTTGAACGTACGCTGACGATTTTGCACGTAAACGGAGGAATCACATCAACGCGATTTATTTTGTACACATGTGGGTCAACATTGTGAAGAGAGGGCTAAAACTAACGCCTAGAGAAACAGAACCAGATAAGAGCCAACTGAAAATTTGATGCATCTAGAATAAATGTGCTTAAGATAGCGGCAATAAATCATCGAAGCTGAAAGGAAAGCGCTGCTTGTAGCATACATACAGCTTTGTCGAAAAAGACAACAACTCCAGCATCGAGAAAGAGGTTGGCCATAGAGAACTTCATGGCTTGCAATGCATGCATACTCGACGGTAGACGAATTCGCTTACTATACATAATGCATGCATATTGCCTGACAGTTGTCTATTACTTGTAAAAGTTTTAAAAGCAAACCAAAATAATGGTTAATCCGATGCTCGTGCAAGATGACGCAAAGTACAGGTCACATGTTCTGGAGACTGTTTCTACATGCATTACTCGTGGTTATAAGCGGTAATATGTCTTCTCATTCCCAGACACCAGACAGAAAAGTGAAAGTAAACACATTTAAAACAAAGAAGGGATAAATGAACACATGATTTGAGAAGGGATAAATATGAATAGGGAGTATCGGATATGAATGTAGTATCTTTCCATTTTATTTGAAGGATTTGAACATTTAAAACGTAAATTCATCTGGAAATGATATTTGTTACCATCTCAGGAGATCATGGAGAGTTCGAAATCATATTGGACAGAAGGGATACAGTCCTAATTCAGACCAAAGTTATGCCTATCAAATTTATTGCATTAATAATACATAAAGCATAACAAAAGGTGTTATTCTTGTGTAATAGAAAGAAAATATTGTTCAGTCAGATTAGATATACACCAGGAGCCGTACGAAAATCATTCGCTGGCGAATTTCAGTCTTTCTAGAATGAAGAAAGGAACTACGCATGTTTTTTAGTATTTGTAAATCTGTACTCTGAACTCTGTATAGCGGGGCGCAAGTAATGTTGAATACATGTTCGGTGTAATTTCCAAAATTAGGTGAGCATTAGCACCAGGTATTACACATGCATATATTATTTGTAATCATAACAGAACATTGGAAAATGTACCGAAGGAATCTGGATTTCAGAACTGTCGTCGTTGGAAGCATTCGAGCCTCCCTATATATTACAATAGTTAGTTATTATAGGTAGTGTATGACCAGGGGTAAGTTATCAATTCATCAGATGTTATCTTTGAACTCACATAGGAGCTATATATCTTAACAGCATATGCCCCAGAAACTTCGTGGATAAGAAATCTTTCAGACAAAACTCTTTAATCAAAACAATCAGAACTGAATAATATTTGAATTAAATTCTAGAATTATCTTCATATATCTGCACTTCATTTCCATTTCGTTTCCGCTCTTAAAATTCGCGATTTTGTCTTTACTAAAGCACCGGGTTTTAAAATATCACGGAGAAAATCGTGTCTCCGAAAAAAACTTTCCTTTCAACGGAATGACTTCCAAAGTCTGTAACCTATATTTTCACATCACCCTACTTGTTTTCTCTCTTCGTAAAAACATAAATTTCAAACTTTCCAGAGTCTGAGCTTTTAGCCTTACTACGCTACTTCACTTCTATTACACTTGGAGTGAGAAAGTGAAAACAAAATCGAACTTTAACACATCGTGCATGTACATTACATGTAGGCGTCTGATAAGATGGTTCCTCATTATCATTCAAATAGCTTCATCTCTTTCATGAGGGGAAGAATCCAGTTCACACCTTTTTCTCTAAAAAAAAGCAGTTTCAAAAATTGCGAAGCCCATATGTTATTTAGCATACTATTATTTCTTGGTCGTGTTAAACTTATAGGGTGACGTATATGAAGAAATCTGTTTAATACATGTGTCAATTTAGGCAAATACGTTAATATCTGAAGAACATTATTTTTTCAGCACTTTCCATTTTTCTCAACAGATCGTATCCAGAAGTAGTTGAGCCGTGCAGGGTACATGCAAATAGTGCGAGGTTATGTGCGGTAGCTTCCGTAGGATAGATGGAAAAATATAGGTTCGGCGCTCATTACGTATTCATGTGAAGTAAAGCAGAGTGACGAAGAACAACAACCAATCCATTACTCTCAAGAGCATAAAAAAGCGAAAATGTCCCATTACCCCCACACTCTCTTTCACGCAAGGACTAGAAAAACATCACGAACGAAAAGAATTGACAAAAGAAGTGGGCTAATACTAAAAACACACTTTTAAAAGATAATGACTATGCTAAAGGGATAGGTTGATGGCTCACGCGAAGAATTGAATGGAGAAAACGGGTAAAAATTGGTTTAACGAATTTCGGAGGAGTCGCTAGTATCATGCTATTTTTATGACGCTTTACTAACCAATCTCATAAAAATGGCAACGTCTCCTAGTCCTGTGGTTAAAAAACATTCATTTTTTAAATTCTACAATTAAACGGAATTATTTGAAATTCCGAGATTTTTTCATAATGCCAGGCTTTTCTTGTTATCATAAATTGAAAAAATATTTGCATGTTATCTAATCTTGTATTATAGTGTTACCTAATGTATTATTATGTATAAAGTTTACACATACTACGAATTTCAGCTATATATTAGAAAAATAAAATACATATTGCTCCTGTGTATTCGTCCCTATATAGCGAACAGCTACTACTTCTAGGCCTTAGAATCTAAATGTTTAGGAGGAACGCTTTCTGAAGAATCGGGGATAATCTAGGGGCATCCAGCTATGAAGGAATTGGTATGTATTCTTATGAGTGACGCATTTATGGGGATGAGACGAACTTAACTTTTACGTATACGCGCTCTTGTAATTTGCTTTTCTCAGTATTTCTTGATGTGATACCTTAGATGGATAATGACATTTCAAATCTCTGTGTGAAGCAAAGGAAACTACTTTTAATCATAGGTTTATTGGGATACGCTAGTTCGTTACCGTAATCCTTTTCTCATAATCATGTTGTGTGAACTTATAGCTTATTTTCATGAGAGTTATAAATCCTTCTTTACAACATATGAGTCATATCAGAGACATATGATATTTCCGAACAGTGACATTATAACATGTTTTTTTCCTTCAATGCGTCTGTCTAATGTTCCAATTCGAGTAACTGTTATCGCTATCACGCAGCTCATGAAAATGGAAACCATGTTGTAGAGCACATGGATAAATGGGAAATTAAACATTATTGCTATTTGAAATCTCGACGCAGTAAAAGCTCGTAAAAGGAGACAAATCGGTCGAAGGTTAAAGGGTCACCGGGCTTGTTTCACGTGGATTTCCCAACCTTTCACACATTAATGATGCATTCCATTAACTCCAGTTTCTTCCATAAAACTCCCCCATGGAATGTACAGAACCACACTATACGAGTATTCGCGGCTAATTGCTCGAAGCTGAAGTTTGCCATGAAGTCAGTGAAGTATTTCGCTCAGAGAAAGCAACCAATATGATTTAACAAAAATGCACACTCCAAAACTCAAGGGAGGAAAAAACTAATTCAAGCTTATATTTGGATATACATGATTTCTACGTTACCTCATATGTCATGCAGTCATCTATAAACTATATATAACATGAGATCACATGCGGATTTGCTGTTTAAAGATGGGTACAACAAGAAATATGACAAGCATTAGTAGCACAAGACGTCTTAAATCATTTTGGCCTTTCATATTGTACCCATTTAGCCTTCAACAGCAAGTTAAGTGTTCTCTTTTTCTCATCGCTAAAAATTTTTGTATTGTACAACATTTATACGCCAATTGTAGATGTCTGTAGTAGTATGTCTGTAGATTTTGACTTGATAGCTAAACAATCTACGTTATGTAATTATGTTAAGGGTTCGGTGATGGCATCTATTATTGTCGCTATTTTTCTCGGAAAGTTATGCGCGCGTAAGTGCTCATTTTACAGTCTTCGCTGTTGTGCAATAAGGAAACAATCCTGCAAGAAGAAAAACGCTATCACTGTGGTCTGGAGTAATAAAGCAGTTTTTGCAGCGAAACGCCCAGATTTACCTTGACAGAAATAATTATGCAAAGCAAATAATGTAATAGCGTATATGGTCTATCTTAAAATACTTTCGTTTTCTTCCATTATATTTACACACTGCCTAGAAAGCGAGAAGCGTAGGGGAAAATGATTTACTAAACACTATGAATAAAACAGTTTATTTTAATAAAAACAGGCTGTTAAGCATCAAACTCGTGGAAATGCGATTACCATACTGTCTACTTCATTTTCTTTCATCTGAAAATCAATTTGAAGTAAACCCTACCAAATAGAACCATGTACTTATATCTTGTAATTTTAGAGAAGTAAGAGTGCAGTAAAACGTGCGTGGGAACACTAAGCTAACAAAACACCGCAGTGATTCAAGGTCGGTTCATCAATGATCTAGAACCAGTGGCTAAATGTATATGCACAGCGTTCTTCCAAAAGTGAAAACTTAGCTCTAAGCAGTTTATTACATGTTGTAGTGTCCAGTTTGCTAAAACTTTTAGATTACTACTATTACTAAATCATCGTCGGCGGCAGAACTGTTTCAACGAACAATTCTAGCGATGAGAGTGGATGAACCGAATAGCCCGCGTCACTTACAACTATTTGCTTATTAAATCCTTCATTGCTAAGCGAAAGTTGCTGCCTTTCTTCTCCCTCATTTTATCAGATGTCCATATTATAGAATAAGCGTGACCGCGAAATTCATCGTGTTGAGATACAGAAAGAATTCGATTTTACGAATAAGCCGACAACTTTACAGAATATCATTGTGCTAATCTATGAATTCTTTACTAGTAGTATGCTCATCTTTATCCTGACTGTAAGCAGTTCGTTTTGTGCTCAAAGAAACGGTTCACCAGTTAAAGGGAGCGGTATCCTGAGTGGTAACGTTTAAATTGCTTTCTCAAAGTAGTGGTACACTGCAATTCGTTAGCAGCGGAAAATCCACGACAAGCATAGCATACAGATACGGTACTACTACGATCCTCATGATCACTCCTCTAGACAACAAACCACCATGTTACCACATTCTATTTTGTGAATGCCAAGTTAATATAACGAGAAAATGTCTTCCGTTCTCACAGAATAATACATTGTGTAGTCATCCTCGCCCGACAAAGAGTAATGTGAGCAGTTAGGCTGAAGACACATTCTGAAGAAATTGGATTCTTATGAGTTTCCCATCTATTTTCTAATACATTCTTCGCATACGTATGTTTAGCTACGCACACGACACAAAAAACCAAGGTGCCAACTGTGTCGCATTCCAAGGGTCACATGTGCATTACTCTAAATGGAAATATGTGCGGGAATGAACAGACCCGTTTCAGTAATTTACGATGTGGAAATGCATACGGCATGTACATTTTTATGCAATTTAATTTTGCTGATGTACTATGCCTATTCCAGCATCCATGCTGGCTGCATATTAGGCTAAGATCTTTCACAAACAAAAAACCCTTGGAATTTATTGTTTGTTCGAGACAAAAATTAGCAAAACGTACAGCAGCGCGCTTAAAAGCAGAAGTTCAGAAGCATATTGACATGAATAGTGGAAGCGAAAAATTAGTTGAATGAGGATGAGGCCTCGAGTTTCGTACATCTCGGAAATTGACTTGACATGTGTTTAAGTTACAGTATTATATATTTAAAAGTCGCTTTCTTTTTCGTCTTTAGCTTATAGTGAGATTGATAGTTCGTGATTAGTCTAAACTACCGAAACTATACGGAAACGGCAACAATGGAGGCGATAATCTTTCTATTATAAAACCCATTTACTATTTCATATGAGTACAACTTTCACTCAAGGCCAACATCAAACCCAATAGATGAGTAAAATTGACAGCAAACGTGTGTACAAAACTGAACCCAGTGGCATGGTTGCGTGTTTTCCGGAGCCGAAGAAAAATCTTGTGAAAAGGAAAAGGAGCATTAGTTGTGGATGTTGAAGTGGTGGAGTTGGCTCTACGTGACTGGTCTTTTAATATTAATTAGTTCTTTACTTAGTCTCGCCAGCCTTTTAAAGCCTTCAATTCATTACACTGTCGTTTCTCCTTTTATCTGCCAGTCTAACTTAACTATTAGGAAGAGTAAAGGCAAGAAAGCGATTCTTGCCTCCATGTTGCTGCTGAAGCACAGTTTCTTCGGAACTTTTTTTCGCTCATCTGGAATTTTTATTAGAAGAGTTCATTGCATTCCATGCTAATACCTATAAAAAACATTATTGCATGTTCATTTTGGACGCGTCCTAGGTGTAAACGTTGAAGGTTTTGAAGACGAACTTCAATTTGGAAGGTTAATTTAGTACCTACATTGTTTGCAAAATAACCTCACTATATTTCGCAGCCCACCGTAATTGTATATGAAATATTTATTATATTACAACTAGCATCAACCAGGTAATTTATACATGGTTTGTTTGTGGTTATTGTTCGTCAAAATATTCCCGGTGAGGTTTTATTTAGGAGAAGAAGCATTATAAAAATAAAAGATCAAGGCTTTTTGCAGGCAAAGTCATTTGTACTCATGATGTATTCATGATAATAATGACTAATGACTTTCATTCAACAAAAATGTTTTTGGGTCTTACAAAGTTGGGACTATTACATGCCTTGCAATCAAAACCCACAACCATGCACGTAATGAAAAAATATTCTTATATCATCCAGCATTTCCTTTTCTTGGACACGCCGTTTAGCTCGAAACACCCTTGGAACGAACGGTGAAACAAGTTCTGGTAACAGCAAAAATACCATCACCATGTGGCGCAGAAGATGAAGACATGATATGAATAAATATATTGTAAGGTTCTGCTGTTACTACATAAAAATGAATATGCCTGTGATAGAAAAGCTGAGAAAGTGAGTAAGAGCACTAAATTCTCCTGAGATATATCTAGTGACTGATGAGAATGCATCAAGCTCTTTCTGACAGCTTTATGCATATTTTGTTTTCGCACGCGTTTTTCGAACCATCCTTTTTAACACATACTTTGGCCTTTCCAGGGCGAGGAGCTTCTGCAGCATTATTTGCAAACTTGGCCAAATGTTTTGAATGCGCTCTAAAATCAAGTCTGCTTACATATTTATGCGTGAATTTATCACCCATGTTACTTTCCCCCTAAAACTTCTATTTGACCCGAATACGAAATTTCATTCGACAGTGTTCTACAGTTCTATCCACGTAAGCAAGAGCTAAGGCATCACTATTTTCTCGAAAAACTAAGTGTAGTATGTTAGCTTTCTCATGCATACAGTTATCTAATCGTCATAAGTATCTTATTTAAACTTTTCTACAAGCACTTGTAAAATGATTCACTTGGACCATTGAAATGTACTTGATTTCATTTACTTCGTAACATAGAAAACTCGCGTTCAGTACCTGGATTAAATCCTTGGCGGTATTACTTCTGTATGCTGCATGATGTAAGTCATGAAGCGCTTCTGTCATGATCATGATGTTTACATTCACAAAACTGTACAATCGTGAGTTAGCTTTTACTCTTGAATTGCTTGTTCAGTGCATATATGAATTTCTAACCTTTATACGTTTAAAACTCGCACAAATACCTTCGTTGTAGTACACCGAGCATGCGACAAGTTCTTCTTCCAATATTAATTAATGCCGACTCAAAACTAGCGCGTACAGACTAGAAAGTATGATCCTGCACAGTTTAAATTATCATCTTTTTGTCTTCCATTCATGTGGGTAGCTTTCAAAAGTAGAAACTCGTGTTTTCAAAACAAACCCCAAAACAATGTCTCTTCCCCGTCAGTTGAGTAGATCTCGCAAAAAAATGTGATCTCATCTTTAAACAAGTACATGTACGGCTAGCTGCTTTGGAGCTGATCCAACATCAGAAAAATTGAAAGCATGTAATATTTATAACAGCAATCCATCCAAATCCTCTTTTTCCTCCAGCTCGTATCCTCTGAAACTCCTCGAAAATATCCTCGCGAGGAAAATATTCAACGGCTAAAATCGACGCAAAACCGGTAGCTGTACATCCGCAGTGCCTACTGTAAGCTCTTTAGTACGTATGTGTACATAATATTCACGTGAGTAAGAATTTTGTTATAAACTCGAAATTTCCATTTTGTTTTACATGCATAAATATTCAACATGTATTGGTATTTTCTTCATTTCCAGTTCCATCGTCCTGTACTGTTTTCTGTCGAACTTGCGCGGGATTTTCAAAAACTACACGAAGAAGCTGTATTCCTGTACGCATCTATAAAAAATACTCAGTCAAAATGTTATACGTACGTCATCAAGACTAGTTTCCCAGAAAAAATAACATGAAATTTTAAACGAGTTGCTGTCATGTACCATACATGTACATGCTTTCCTGTCTAAGGGTGCCATCACACAGACACGCAGCAAGCAGTTTTCTGCTTGTTTTTAATGTATTTTTTTGCTGCTGCAGTAGCAAGCAGTTTTCTGCTTGTTTTTAATTATTTTTTTTGCTGCTGCAGAAAAAAAAATACATTAAAAACTAGCAGAAAACTGCTTGCTGCGCTTCTGTATGAAGGCACCTTAAAACATAGAGAAAGAATTGGAAATTAATTCAATGTTCATTCTCCATTTCAGCTATTTTTTCACTAAGCTTGTGATATTTTTGTTTTGCTGAGCTGCACTCTTAACGGGTTTTTACCGTCCAAAACACATGCATCACCTCTCAGAAGGATGTTTTACATAGTATTATCTCCATCTACACTTTCATAAAGTTTATGTAGACTAAACTTACTACACACCACCTACACCACCAGTAAAGTAACAAGAGGTTCTCTTGGGACCCTTTTCGGTTGATTTTATCTTCGTTTATGCCAATACCTTTCGCTCACTTGATGTACACGCGTCAGCAGCAAGACGGAATGGCACCGTCATCAGTAGTATTTTCCCTTTACTTTGGCAAGGTGCATTACACATCACGCATCTTTCTTTCCATCTCAATTTTATGCCGATTGATATCTATCTAAAGTGTAGAAAAAGTCGACTCTCATCTTCTTAATAGAGAAAATCTGTGTAGTTTTTTGTTTGCATGGGGTTTCTTCCCTCACTTCGTTTATTTTTTAGCACAGCTAAGCGCAGAAATTGGACTTGTCCGATGCAATGCTGAAATTAATGTTTCTAACTTAAATAACAGTGTCTTTGAAAGAGTAATGCCATCGAAAGGGAAAAAACTCTTAAATTCTATATGTATGAAAGGTAGAACATTCATTTGTTGGCTTTTCATTCATTGACGGTACACGTTCACGTTCAAAGCTCATTTTTTTTCTTTCAACGGTCCACAGGGGACGAAGTTAGTGTTGATGGTTTAAGGAGTAATATGATGGCAAAAGTAATCTACTATAATGGTAAGAGGGCAAAGCAAGAGTCTGATTAAGTGTTTCACTTAATATGCCTAAGAATACAAGGGTAACTCAAGACTTGCTTATAATAGGAAAGCAGGCGGTTCACACTTCTTGAGATTACGCATAGGGAGAAAAAGGGAAAATAAAGTTTCTCGCAAATATCCGCCATTAACTTGAATGAAGCAGACGGTTTTGAAAGACAAGAAAAAGAGGCAATAAGGGTCGATGTGTCTGTTTTCAGTTGCTTCTGTTTTCGAACAACAGTTACCTAAGAACATTAAGATACATTAAGAAGACGCTGACTTGAGCATGTCCTTGTTCGATAATGAGAGATTGCATAGCACTCTGGGGCGTCATAAAACTCGTTTTAAAATCCTTCCTTTCTTCAGAATGGGGCAAGGCAGAAAGAGAATGGTTTACACATATAGGTACCTTACACATTTAATGCATGCTGGAGGACGGGGAAGATTCGGGAAACTTTTTGTTCTTATAATGGATATGAAACTACAAAACTATTAAAGATCCGCGCCATTTCATCGATGACACTTTACTCATCTAAGACAAGTGAAGAAAAGTAATCAAGCAGGTTGCGCTGAAATGTGGTATAAGAATATCTATGCTACTCTCTGTAAAGAACTTATATGCTCTTCAATAATTATCAAACTGAAACAAGACGTGTTGAAAATTTCTTTAAAAACGCAACTTTCCTTCTGAGACTGAACTTTTTAAATAAGCTAGCCTTACTCTTGCTGTGTATGAACCACGCTGGAAAACTGTAAGAAATTACGATTAACAGCAGCTATAAGTCCAAAAAAAAAAAAAATGGAGACTGATACTCATAGACATCTTTGAAGAGAAAGCAAAATGCATTACTAAATAATAAAATATCCCATGAATATTAGATGGTGTGTCTGTATATTTTCTACACTTGCCAGACATCTTCAAAGTCACTGAGACACGGATTAATGTCCTTGTAAACTGAGAGAGCGAGACAGCCGTGTCATATTTTTAAAATTAAGCTGACTTCAATCACATTTTCTCATTTAATAAAATCCGCATTATAGCAATAAAGAATTTTTGCACACATTTTACGAGCTTTTCAACACCAGAAAAGTGTAATAACTTGCACAAGCTTTGCATGAACAATAAAATGGAAGCATAATTTTATTGTTGAATATGTAGGGCTTCCTGGCAATAAACAAGGATGCGGTGACACTGTGGGGACATGACTTGCGTTGATGATCAAACGAAAAGATTTTTGTGTTCCTTCTTAAAACGAGATAGTCTGCAATATTTTGTTTGTTTGATGAGGTTACTGATGATGATATTGATAAACCCTCGCTAAAAATTGTAAAATTAATGAGAACTACATGGTGCACCAGAAATATCTGGGTAACCCATGTCATAAACTTGCAATACTAAGAGTAAATAAGAAGTGAATTCGTAACAGTCACAGTGCAAATGATGCGATTCTAGAAACCCTTAGGTCCACCAGTTATAGCAAACGTAAGTCGTAAGCCTTTAAGGGCAGCTGATAACGTCCAAACGTAGGTTAGAAACTTACAATGATATCTTTTGTTGATTTGCAAAACAGCCACGTAAATCGGACAGGGGGTCTCTTTTATTTTGCATACATGCTCCAATAACGACACAGTTATGTTTCGACCTCAAACACGGCATACTATTTATTTCATCCCAAGGCTCACACACATACCTCATCATCAATAAAAGTGTGTCTTTGTTCCAGCATGTTTGTTGAAATGCAAAAGAGTTTCCGTTCCCTTTTCCTTCTTTTGAGCAAAATCTAAGGACGCAGCCGAGTGAAAGTATCTTCTGCGGGTCGGACGTAAAAAGTAGGCCGGTGTAATATTCCTCTACCACCAATACCACTGTTCATATCTTTTCATTCGTAAACACTGAAGTGAGATAGAAAGAGACATAAAGAGAATGTTTAAGCAGCTTGCAGAGAAAAAACATGACAAAGTGCAGAACGGGTACACAGAGCGAATGAAAGTCAAGGGAAATGTTTCTGTTTGTCAGGTGGGGAAACTCTTAACGGAAATCTACTGAACTAGAGGACGTAGGCCATCTTATCCGATATAATAAGCACGTAATGGGAGACCGAGGGTGAGCAATTTTTTTTTGCAAAATATTTGTTATCACTATACAACTCTACACTTATATGTACTATCGTATGTGAAGTGGGAAGTTTTAGTCTCCCAAGCTATGCATACTCACATAAAAAATGTACTGTTGTACCATGAATACGTAACAACATGAACCATAAACACTTGTAAGCAAGTAGGTATAGTTGAAAGTCACTGTCGCCGTCATCATCATCTATCGACATGAAAGGGGAAATGAGGGAAAGCAAAGGTGTCATACTTGTATCCGACCACAGCAGATTTAGGGCTAGTGGAAAAAAGCTGCCAACTTTCACTTTTCTTTGAGACCAACGTCCTGTTGTAGTTGCATTAACTTTTTACAGGAGACCCATTACTGCGTGTGTGTCGCGGTACACATAGAGCCATGCTAGCCAGGCAAAATTGTTTACCCCAATTCAGAAGAACTGATATGTCGGAAACGATTTTTGTGAAATGTCATGTATCTTAAAAGGTGCGAACTTGGTAATGTTTTTTTCTACAGACAAGACACCATGGATGGGTTTCTTCTCTTGTTCCTCGTAGAGATTTGTCCACAGGATGAACAAAAATGTGAGAAGCCTGTTTTGCAACTAAATTTCAAACAGGAATGGAAGCTAGTTATTGCAAGCAAGTTGAGAATGTAGATCAACAGATATTACGAAATTGGATGAAACCCTTTGTGGATTATGAACGTTGCATCTTAGGTGACCAGAAGATCATGTTTTAGAGAGTTTTCAACTTTTGAGCTCGAGCTAAAACTACTTACACAACTTCAACTTCACTAGTTTCTAAAATTACTTTTGTTCAATTACATTACAGGCCGACCACTTACAAATTTCTGGAATGCTTTGAAGTATCTATGGATTGCTTCTAGTTTGAAAGAAAAGTTTGACTATGGGAAATGCCTAACCCAATTTTCCGATTTGCAGTTTCCAACATACACTTGGCAGGCAAACTGATAAAGAAGATTAGACAAAGTACACACTCATTCACTATGACCCAGCTTTCATACTCATCTTCGTTCATTAAAATTAGCCTAAGGCTCTGTGACCCGAATTTCAAGTCTTAATTATTCTGTGAACATACTAATTCGAAATCACTTTTCCTTTGGTTGATTTATATCTCAAGCAGCCTTTCACTCATTCCCCAAGCACTTTGTTCGTTTGAACTAAGCATATATACGTGACACTCGTATTCTTCTTTGTCTTTCTTCTGATTGTTTAGTCTATAGAAGCGAAAAGGAAGACAGATATGCAACTCTAATGCGCACATAACTTCGGTACATTGTAAATCGTTCACATACAACTACATACCTAGTAGGTACTCTTGATAGTGAGACTTCCCAATCCTTCTTATTCATTGAGAAATTTCTCGAGTGATGTATGAGTATTCCACTCTCTTCATTTTGGCTAAACGTCTCATCCGTCTAAATTTACGAGAAACTTTCTGGAGGACCATTCAGTCTTTTTAATTAGGCATTTCAAGATAACTAATACATGAGCCATGGGGGATCTACTTTTCGTTTGATTTTCCTTCTACAAGGGAGATAATATAAGTTCCCCAAGCTCGTACACATGTGAAACAAAGTTACGGGCGCTTGAGCTGCTATGTATGTAACATCCTTTAGTTTTAGCGATTAAAAAAATTGTCACATGCATGTATTAATTTATAATATTGACTATGTTGAGTAGATAGGAGAAAGAGTAATGTCTGTATAAGGATTATTAGTGCTGTGCGAAACCATGAGTAAAAGTGAGGAAAAAAATCTCGGACAGCTCTGCGTCATAGAGAAATTGAAGCAAAACTCAATCAACCTCTATCGGTTTTACATAGATGTGCTAGTTCTAGATCTAGTTGTGGTTACCGGATGCAGTAGAGGTTCTTACGGTTACCACATTGCACATCCATTAATATTAACCTCCTGACACTTAAGTCTGTGAACTATCGTAGTAGGCTCAACACAGATACAATATTATTTTAGTTTTAAGTAAGTACAGTAAACTTATGTTTGCATGTGCATCACGAAGAAAGCTTGGACTTCAGAATAAGTTAACTGTAAATTTAAGGTACCACTCGCTAAAATGTATCGTAACACAAGATTTTTCAAATGGCTCAATTAGTTCATTCTTGAAGCAGTATTGACCAAATACAAACTGGAATTCTTATGTTGTGGTTTTGTAAATGGTTGGAAGTATTTGCTATTTTGGCAAGTGTACTGAATGCTTGAACTTAATAACTGTCATATTTTGCGAAGCCAAAAATACTTGCATGCTTTCGTTAATTGGTTATTATTTCATTCAAAATCGACTTCGTTTGGTAATAGTTATTTTACATGGACAATATTATGCCTTCCTGCGACAAATGGATTCATAACCTAACAATAATTTCCTCCTTCCTTGGTTCCTTTTTCAAGTATTTCATAGCATCACAAAAGATGTTTAATTTGTTGGCAAAAGATTGCGCGAAGTAGCCTGCCTTTAATTATGATACTCGAAATTCCAAGCCAGACCATGTCGCATCCTTCGTGGAGTCCGTACTAGTAGGAATAAGTGTCGCAAAAATCTGCAGTGTACGATCAACCTCTTAACAAGAAATTATTAGTGGAATAGTTTTATTATTACTTTCTGATGTCACTTGCTTGGCTATACGTAACTTTAAATACATAAACCTTTCAGTCTGTCCGTGTAGCAGAGGCACAGAAAGCTGGAAAAGATATTGTCATTATGGAAAACCGTTGTAGTCATCATTGTCATCAAGGGTTATTATGCTGGTTCCATGAAATCAAGCTATATGGGTTTATATGATATACTTTTTTCTTCCATATCATATCACATCAGTTGAAATGCACATTAGATTGTTTTTCAACTTGGAAAAGATTAGTTAAGAACTGCGAGAGCATAGCGATAAGTAGTCGTACCGAAATGTAACAGAAAATTTGGTGGAATGAAGGCGAAAGATTTTTGTCCTAGAGATAAGCTCTTCCAAAATCTGCAACCCATGAGAGACTTTGTTTTGCGATATCCACTCGCCGGAATAAATTCTATTGTGAAACTTTTTCGTTTATGGAGATAGCCACTACGGAAAAGTAAAAAAATATCAACGTTGGAAAACGCTATGCTTTACATTACAGATGTATGGGTGAGCCAGCCAAAGATGGCTTTAGGTTTGAAAAAAAATACAAATCTTAGAGAAATGAGTCCTTTACTTTTTTCTTTTCTGCATGGCTGGTTGGTTTGATGGCTTTTCTTACGAGACATATATGTGAATCCTATTATGAAGGGGCTTAGATATCCTACGAAGAGCATAAGATCTACGAAGGTATATGTTTTTCCGCTACCTACCGTTTCCTTATGGAACGGAACATAGAGGATGGTGTAAAGAGTGTTTCCTTGTCTGACACAGTTCTATGCAAAGAGATATCTAGGGAAAAAAAATTTTTAGCCATGTATAAAATACTAAAAAAATAGAGGAAAGAAAATGGTTCTTCCAAAGTACAAAAGAGTAAAGTGCAACGAGCCAGCTAACTTTTCGTCTATCGTGATGGCCTACATTTAACTCGACATTCCTATTTGCCCACCAGTTGGACAATTTGTGTCTCTTGAATCTCAATTGTCTATCAAATTCCAAGCTTCTTTCATTCTTATTGCATTTTTCGCTTAAAAACCTCCTTTAGCACAGCCTGAATCTGTTTTATGACAATTTGTAAAATTTCAACCTTCTTATATTGTAACATGCTCAAAGCGCCCATCTTATATTACTTAAACCGAATACATAACTGCACAGATGTTATACATTTTACAAACTACAGCAGATAAAAAAGGCTGTTGTGTGATTCCCATTAGAGAAGTACTTGGAAGACCGTGATGAGAAAGTTTCCTTCTCTGTCCGTGGGAATAATAGCAAAATAGTGCTACACATAAGTCAGAGTTATGGTTGTATAGCAATAATCGATGTGGACTTTCCCAAATGACATGACTTCAGGTCTTGTACCATGCGCACTCGGTTTGAAACAAATCGTTAATCAGATCGGAATGGAGGGATTTCTTGTTTGAAAGCCCAATGGGCTTCACTAAGACAGTAGCCAATACAGATACGACTGGCTTTTTATGAAGCTCCTCATCCCATATGTTAGAGATGTGATATTAATGTACAATGTTTGAACTTGTTACCTCACACTGGATCATATTTGTAGCTTTATGCGGAATCCCAAAACCGTAGATGTAGGTCATAGGCTTACCTGAAACAAAAATTCAAAAATTGCTTTAGCATTACAGCCGAGGATAGGTACGTGTACTCAGTAGTATTTAAACTTGCATTATGTATAGATACACTAAGCAGATTACCTCTCTGAATTATTCAGATTCTTATAAATGGACAGCTATTGGAACTTCATATGAAAAAGATTACGTTGCTTTTACCAATAAAATGTTTAGTACTGCCTCCTTGGGCCTAAAAACAGGGAATAATAACGTATTCCACTACATTTGCGCTGCCGTAGACTGCATTCTGTAAAATTATGGTTCGTAGTCTGACTATAGCGGTTCCCGAAATGTATATAATTAATTTTAACTTTGTACATGCCTTTCAAGTTTTCTTATTAAAAATTATAGATTTGTTTGAGACAATATCAAATCTAGAGCACGAAATATGAAACCAAATGTTTAGAAATGTCGCCTACTATGTCGATGTACATGATCAACAAAATGCTTCATCGATGAAACATGGAGGCGAAAAGAAGCTTGAGAAGAAATACGAGAACAATACATCTAAGGATTATTTTGGGCAGCGATCATTAAGAAAATAGATTTTTACTTTTGTAAGTGGTGTTGAAAAAAGTAAGAAATAGGACAACAGACAACATCATTATCATTAGGCACTGCTTTGCAATGATATTGCATTCGAGATGTTAGTCAATTTATATTTTTGACACCAAATTGGTTTAGGAATAGTATTGTCTTAATGCTAGTTATTGTACTAAAACTAAGAACCATTGTAATGCGTAAAGCTTTACAGCCGGCATGCCTATCTTCAGCCAGATAATATTTCGTAGATCTTAGACCTTCGAAAATTTCGTCAATGCATCATTATTCCTGCTGCACGTTTCATCTATAAGTCGCTCATCACGAAGATGTTTTACAGGTTAGGAGAAATACATATGCATAATTGCATAGTGCAATATATCACAAAGACATTATATGTTAGATTTACATTATTCGAGGAACTAGTCAGATGCGACAAGCTACAACAAACATTCCTATACACAATGTCAAAGCGATATACATGGATTCTTTTAGGACTGATATGTGGGAATTCTGTACACCAATGCCATTTCTATTATCATAATCATAAAGAAGTATTTTAAAATCCTGAGATGTATTTAATGAGATGAAAATTCCTACTCAATTTTTCCAATGTGATAGTCCCCTATACACGTGCTTTTTCGTAGCCAACCGCGATTTTTTTGCATGAGTTATACATAACTTAGGTTTATATAGCTTCCCTAAATTTTTTGTGAAACAGCTGGACATTAAATAAGCATAAATCTAGCTACTGACAAATGAAGAACAGATATGACAAAATTTATGCAACAAACCACGCAATGAGTTTATTTGGTTTAATAATGGTTACAAACTTCTAATCATTCTCTGAAATTACATTACAATAATACTATATAAGTTAGTTATTTGCCATGTGATAGGTTCGAAATAATTTTAAGCTATTTTCCATGTTGAACGTGCAGTATAAAGGTTACAAATACGAATTAATTCTACTGACGTCTGAAAGTCGAGAAGGTTGCTAAGACCAGAACTGTTCGCCTTCCTCCACATAGTTTGGAGTCACGCTCACGGAAAATAACGAAAATTTGGATTCTTAAGGCGGTCTTCGTAAACAAGCAAAAGTTTCAAAAAATTTCCCCGAATCCAGAGCAACCGAATCCCATAAGATTTTATGCCAGCGAAAGTACGGTAACTCCACAGCACATAAATTTTT
>VICI01001774.1:0-19954 GCA_019593645.1 Akabosia matsudoensis | reverse complement strand
ATGATTTGTCAACCTTTCGTATATAGAATAATATCTTTAGGGCTGGACTCGTCGTTACTGGAGAAAATAACAAGCTATATTGTATATAGTCTTCGATGTAAAAAAATAGTATGTATCTCTATCTGGCTGTTCTACTCCAGGCAATCTTCTCTCTATCTCTTTTTTTCGAGAGATGTAGTCTCTGGATACGTATGAAAAAAACAGCCTTCAATACTTTTATGAGAAGCTTCATTTCAGTAGTTTAGTATAACAGTCCATTTGTTACTATGTCTATTCATTCTTGCCTTTTGAGAGAGAGAGAGAAACTAGAGCTTTTCATGTAGTAGAAATAGAATGTGGCAATATCTGAACTAATAGGTAATATTTATGGGAAAATGTTTTCTTCGTCTTTAAAAATCCATGTTGCCTTGTATTCCTTCAAGACTGAGTAAATTGGTTTATAATTTATTTCGCTGACCGGAATGGAGCTATCTCTCGCTTATTCTCGCCCCATCTCTTCCGCCAGCCGCACACATGCAAAAAACGTGATAGATAGAGCACTGATCAACCCTCAAGGAATTTTTAAAAATGTTTTATTAAACGGCTTTCCTCGCATTGCCATTTCCACTGAGAAGATTTCAAGCATTTCTGCTTAAACATTTACTTTCGTTGGAAAATTAAACTTGTTTTATTCATCTTCCTTTGACTTATCGCTCCGAGAGTTATCATGATTAGCCTTGATACCCTCAGTCAATCCTTGTCTCTCAACACAAGCTGCAGGAGGCTTTTTGCAATTTGTTAAGCTTGATTTTTTTTCTTTTTGTTGCCTCTGGCATTTTAAACAATCTATAAAGTCGATTTGCCTTCTACTTATGACTTACATAGTTTACATTTTTATATTCTGCAATGAATGTCGTTGTATTTCGGTTTTTTTATGTGTCTCTACTATCAAGAAGCAGCACTAGGCCCTTTACTTTTGAAACATTCATTTATATGCAATATATATCGTCATGAACTAAAAGCTACGCGTTGGTGTTGTTTTTTCCCTGGGAATAAGGTATACAGAAAAAAGCGGTTGGTGTGACACAACTTTTTTTTTGGCTCAGAAAGATGTAGGAGTAAAAAACTATCAAGAGGTTTTGATTTGCGTTTTAAACAGGCATCCACTGAGTCTCAACTACTGAATCATTCAACTCCTCTTGTAAAAGTCATTACAAAAATTTTATTTCTCATTCACTCTCGGGTTGCACTAACCTATCGTACAGCGCGAAGCGAGGGAGTTTAGTAGTGTGATAGTAGAAGTGGTGGTGGTGGGGGATGATAGTGTTTTTGACATGAATGGAGAGATAGCATTTTAAACTTGCATGAAAACACTCACAACTCGCTTCTCTGATGAATTAAACAGCGTCGTGGACAAACAAACATGTTACGACCACGCAAAATCCTTTGCCAGCGGTTGAAAAGTGGATATGCAAAGCAATACTCTATGGGAGTTTGCCAGAGAGGATTAATTACACGGAGAAAATATTATAGAACTGGGAATGTCGAGGAGCATGTAAGGCTGAGGACGGGATTGGAAGAAGTAAATATGTTGATTTTTATATTCATTTAAATGACTGGCACGTTTTAATAGAGACTTTATAAGGAATGATCAAGATAACGCTAAATGATTTTTTTTGGGCTGATCGACACATGAAAAAGAGAAAAAACGATTGGCAATAATTGGTAAACAATAATGGCGAGTAGGATACATGATTTTTTATTTTGCTGAGTGAGCGCCACCTTGGCTGTTGGACAAGGGAGGGAATAGAATCGCTGGAGGAAAAAATGCTCTCTTGCGCTTTTTGTTTTGAGCAGGAAGGAACTTACGATATGATAACAATGACAAGGAAAGTTGAGAGACCATAAAAATGTTTAAAATGAGCAAACATGTTCGCTCTTGTACCGACAATAAATTATCCCATTTTAGGAATTATCGAATTATGCAAAGGAAAAAGAAAATAACAAATGCTAGAGCCGTGCGGAATTTTCTTTTGAGAAACGGATTGTAAATGTGTATGATTATGATTGTATTTAGTTCCGGTTTGGAATGCAAACAAGAATAAAATCTTTTTGTGACTAGGACAGTCAACGATGGCGAAATTTTGTTTCGCCGAAATGAGTAACGAAAAGAACGGATCAAGTTTTCATTCTTTTTTCTTGAAATGTTTTATAATGAAAGAAAAACAGTGCGGTTGTAAACATTTGGAAAGTAGCGAAAGCATTTTGCTTTTGTGAAACATATGGATCACTTCGTTTGTGAAACATGAAACATTACCATTTTGTGACACTGTCGTCCGAGTTCTGGCGATAACAGACAGACAGCACTTACGATCGTATAAAGCAGCTTTCGCTACTTAATAAAAGGAGAATATTTCATGATAGGGATGTAGTGGAAATTACGGGAGAATTTCTTTGCTAACCAAGGTGTGTACACTGTTTGAAAATTAAGAAATCTCTTTGGTAAAACAACAATGATCATATAAATATTCCTGGACGATATGGATGTAAAGGTCTGAATAGAAGGAAATTACTGTTGAGAAGCATACGTTGCATGGTAGATTTTATTCAGACATCTTTTGACCTGAAAATATATACCGTCACGCTTTGATTTCAACATATTGTTCCAGTTTTATCATCATCGGTCATACAACAATTTCCCCATTGTTCCCTTTTGGTAATAGTATCATTATGATGGGGCTTTCTTTTGGGATTTATTTTTTATATATTTTTCTTAGAGCAAAACGTAAAAGAGACTGCAAAAGTGCTATAGTAGACCACCCAACAGGGCTGACGATTTTTCATGATGACTGTATGCCACTCGTGGAAACACGAACTGGATAAAGGACCGCAATAACAAATTTTTTTATTCTACCAACATCATCATGACTTGGGAGCCGTCATGATGACGAGTTTGCTCTAGCCAACTTTTCCTCACACAGAAAATAAAAAAATATGTTTGAATATTGCACAGCTTGTGTTCCCAAACTCCCAAAAGCTATAATGGTGTCATAAAAGAAGAAAAATTGCAAAACGATACATGATATTGCGAACATTACTTTTACTATCTATGACATATCCAAAATATACTGTTTTTCAACGTGGTTCTCATATCTTTCTCTGGTTGGCTGAGTACAGGCGTATTTTTAGAACAGTTGAGACTTTAAACATTGATTTCATTCAAAAGGTTTAAAAAACAACATCGACAACAGTAAAGGAACATCTTATGCAATCGTCTTTGTACCGCATAATAATAGGGAAATACGTTTTTTGGTAAGAATTTGTGTATCATTCATCATTTGGTAATGATGCCGCTGGTTGTTGAAAAAAAGACAAGCACATAAACAAACTTGACCACCATCGTCGACAACAACACGAACGAGGCATGGACAAAAACGCGTGAATGACTTGAAGCCATTTTCGTATGTTGAGTAAATATTTTGTGAGGATGTTGATGTACCCAAACATTATTACAAAGTAGCAACATCCAGCGAACACGTAATAACAGGGGAAATCTGATATGATAATGGGAAAAACAAAAGCATACTGGTATAGTTATCGAAGATTACTATTTTTACATTTTTTAATCATGAAAATTATGTTACACTTTGAAAAGAAGGGCGAAACAGTATATTTGAGCCTTATTCTTTTTCTCCGCTTATTCGGACAAGATTGGTATGAAGACTATAAACCATATGCTAATGTTTACGACTGCTTTTTGGTCTGAAGGGAGTCGACGATTGTTTAATAATAGAAATATCGTTGAATCCAAGTACAGCTCACTTTCTCCGTTATTGGAATTTTATTAGAGCAACAAAAGCTTTTTTTAAAAGCTGGATAAAAGAAGAGTATTTGCGAGGCGGTGTTTTTTCTTCACATTTCTACCTTCCGCCTAAATTTTTATGATGCAGTAACAATCTCGTTTACTTTCCTTTTGTTACATTTTTTAAATAGGAAAGGTGCGTGAGCCTGGCATGTTTGCATGGAAAAGTGGGAAAAAGTGGAGTGCAACGACTGCATTAAAATAATAGTTTACACGACTTCCGCCCCGTTATGTTTTCTTTCTCACCCACCATCACCGCCACCGCCTCTAGAAAACAACGCAGCAGCTAAAAAAACTATCCAATTTTATTGATGAAGCTGCTAAGGAGATGAAAAAGTTGCCAGAACAAAACACGGATTAAAACAACGAGTGTATCAAACACTATATTGGCATCCTGGAAGCCGGAAAGGGAGAGAGAAAAAACCGTCAAGAAACTCTATTTCATACCTCATCATTCCTTATTCGCTGTTAGCTTTTAACTAGGTACATTTTGGTTACAAGACTGGTGACTATGCAGGAAAAAAAGAGGAGAGGGAAACGATGATGATTAAAACAGGATATAATACTATGGCAGATTTTACGCCGGCCTAAACTGCTCGACTAAAGGTCGTTGCCGTTTTGGGTCCTTTTTCATACTTATGGAGAAAAAAACTATATTTATAAGAATGGAAACGAAAGCTTACATTAAAAAAACGTTCATGCATCACATTGGCAGTAGAGTAATGAAATGCTCGTATGTTTCCCACAGTCTCTATGTTATATATTTTTTTTATCATAGCCGTTTCCAGGGAGAGAAGTGAACGATATATGACTTCAATTCCATAAGGATATTCTTTCTATGGAAGACTTTTTTTGCTTACAAAATAAAATACTTTGTTACATCTATACACTGCAGTTGTACTAAAATAAGCATGCCAGAATGTGTAGAGCATGTTTTTTGTGACTGGCTGTTATGTGTGCCAACCAAATATGTGCGTGTTTGAGGGATATAGAGAGAGATGTTTTGAAATTCTTTGAAATTCCAGAACCAACTCCAGAACAAGTTTGCTAACGGGAAGGATGAAAATTTGAAGAGGTATTTTTTTTCTCAGGATTTTGCCCCTTATTTCTATCGTGTCCAAAAATGTAAAACAAACAGAAAGTGGCAGAGCAAATGAGTGACGAGATAAGACGATACGAAATCAATGCAGGAATTTCAAAACTGTGATGACTCTATGCAGTGCTGTGAATGCAAGTGTAGACCAATTAGCTTCTGGTTTTTAACTTTACGAGACACCCATCTCGTCAACGACGCATAGGGTAACTTGCTTTAGTAAAATTGTCTTTGGGAAAGAAAAATCTTCTCGTAATGTTATATGCGTGACAAATTTTAATCATCAAGGGACCATGGCGTTACGTAATGTGGGAAATTTATCATTTGAAATTATCTCTCTTATGGCTGTCTAGAATTTCTGGTCATTTTACCAATTTCCAGAGAGGGGAAAAAAGTAAGCTAACAGTCTGCAGTACTTTTTTTACTCGCCATTACCTCACTAAACAAGAGAAAAATGGACATTGTTCACAAGAGAAGCATCCAACCGAAAATTCCAAAGCACACGTTGTCGCATAGTAAAAGTAAACTTTGTTTGCACATTTATCCAGAATTGGGACTACTACTGCATCTTACAAAAATATAAAGCGTTTCGGTCAAAACTGTTTTTTCCCTAAGTCTTCAAGGTAAATATCTTTTACCCTAAACTGCCTCTCATATCCTGTCAATTTTTTCCCCACACGTTTTGGCAATAGCCAAAGGAGTGAAAATATTCAACTTATTTATTTGCTTGCAGAGTGGCGCCAAGCTTGCCATTTTCTCGTCTCATGTTTATTCTCCCAACTAAAACAAAGTCAATACAAAAAAATAAGTTATTATTCTTACTACGGCTTATTTCCCTTAAAACCTTCATACTCATTGGCTATACTTGATGAGAATACATATCAACTACAATTTTCTTTACCAATGAATCAACTACTTAGCAAAATAAAAGGAAAAACCCGCAAATTTGGCCAAACCACAGATGCTTATTCAATTTATAGAATATATTCCGAAAATTTTCTTGTGTCATGCTAGCTAAAAAAATAATCCGAGGTATTCCATTTTTTTTAATTCTAGATACCCGCCCGGCCGCCATCTCGTCCCTAGCTTAGTAGCACGCACGTTTGCCTACGAGTGCGTGCTAGCTTGCCATTTTCTCGTCTCATGTTTATTCTCCCAACTAAAACAAAGTCAATACAAAAAAATAAGTTATTATTCTTACTACGGCTTATTTCCCTTAAAATCTTCATACTTATTGGCTATACTTGAAAAGAATACATTTCAACTGCAATTTTCTTTACCAATGAATCAACTACTTAGCAAAATTAAAGGAAAAACCCGCAAATTTCGTTGTTCAGGCCAAACCACAGATGCTTATTCAATTTATAGAATATATTCCGAAAAATTTCTTGTGTCATGCTAGCTAAAAAAAATAATCCGAGGTAACCAATCTGAGGAATTCTGCTTCTGTAGAACGGCGTCTTTCTCGTTGGTGCTCTAAGTTCATTTAAAATATTCTCAGTCGAAGCCAGTTTTTAGGAGAGACTAGTTTGGATCATCATTCATGCGTGTACTTCATTCACACTCTGTGCCAGAACATGATTCCTGTGTCATTTACCACTTTCATTGTTCCTATTAGCCAGCATAATTACAGTTTATCGCTCGTCGCCTGGTGGAAGCAAAAAAAAAACTATACGCTCCCTGTTATTACGCGACGGTTGCATGTGGGCAACTTGCCCCAACGAAATCCGATCAGAAGAATCCTTTTGAAGTTGCAGCTAGCTCAGACTCTTTTTAGCTTTGTCTAGCACGCCAAAAAAGATTTGCATCGAGATAAAAATCAAATATTGCGTTGGCTAAAACGAGGAGAATGAGAGTGAACTGCATTTCAATTTCAGCGTGTGTGTCGCGTCGCTGCGTTTAGTTTATATCAACCCGTTTATTATGGCGCAGAGACGTTTTGGAATTTTCATGCTTTGTTTCAGGTAAGAGGATGTGATCACTGATAAACGCGGAGAAACTGCATTGACGTTGGAGGCAGTCTTCGTCTGGAGTAAATACCCTAAAACCTAAAATACTCATTACTACATCCAAAAAGACTGAGACTTTTAGTTTCCGTTTTGTAATCATCCCAGGATTCAACATATATTTACAGCGACGTTTATTTAGTGCGGTTATGTTGCTCCAGATCATGAATACACATACCGTAAAAACAAAAACGAATCTTTACCCTTCGTAAGTTCAATTTTTAATTCAATGTTTCACAAATTCCTGATTGTTTTTATAATCACGACGAGTTTAACTATGACAGCAAAGAAGGATATCTTGTTCCTTTTTAAAGCTTGAGATTTTCCCTGAATTTTTATTTGTCAGGATAACGGCACGCTCTAGGAAAAACAATGTGGTGCTTATGCAACTCACAATAACATTTTGAATGCATTATCACGTAGAGATTTGTTTTCCCCTTCTTGTACTCTAACGTCAAGACTAATAAACTGTTTCTTTTTTTGGCTGTTGCAACTCACAATCATAGAGAAGAAGAAAGAAGCCAAGAAAACAGACCGTGTAATGAACTAAAGTTCAGAGTCAGTGACGTTTATCAAGGATTTTTTCTATGTTCCAAGCCACTTCGACAAAGTGTTCAACTCTACGCACACTGTTATCTCATTCAAAAAATAAATTGTTGTAGAGGGCATAAAATTTCATTGTCAAAGTCATATCGTCATTAAGAAACCATTAAAATAGGTCTGGAAAGTATAAAAGAGAATGCACACGCATACACCAAATTTTTTATTACAAACTGACGTCAAAACTGTCTGGCATGAGTGGATGTGACGGGGGTGGTGTCAATTCAGGTTCGCCTACGGTTTTCTAATTAATTCTAAATACTGTAATGTAAGCATTAGTGTGCGTTTTATGAACGTGCCAATTGTAGTGTACCACGGGTAGCCAGACGTTTCTCATACTTTTTATGACAGGAGTAGAACAACAAGAAAATATTCGAAGACTCTGGTTTATGTTGTTGGCACTGAAGACTTCGTTTGAAATGTACGATAATAATCCCGGGAGGTCGTTGAGTATTTTCTTTCTCTGTTACTTGTAAGTCAGTGCGGTATTATTATTTTTAACGGTGCAGCCATTCACACGTTTATGATTCACCCATTCACAAATTGACGGCCAAAACAATTCCTAACTTTGTATTAAGCAATACATTGAGCGGTATTGATGCAGGGTGTATTAGCATTTCGCTAATATATTTTCTGATTGCTTTCTAATTTCAAAAGAAGTCGCAGGGTGTCAACGTTATGAATTAATAGATCTGAAGACTTGCAACCACTTTTTAGGCAGCAAAATGGAAACGGTGGCTGAACAATGCAACCCATTGATACAAATTGTGAGTTGTGTACGTGATTTTTTGTAGAAGCGACCAAAAGGAGCACTGGTGGGAAGATGAAAGACAATCAACATGCAACTAATGCTCATTTGTTTTAGGTACGCATACTTTTTTCTGGTGCGTTGGTCATTTATAGAATCTAACGGTGATGGACAAGACTGCTCATTGCTGGCAAAACTAGAATGAAAGGTGCTATTCATTCGATATTTTGCCGGACCCAAATAACGAAAATTCCTTTCGCGAATAGTCATTGTTTTAAAATAGTGTGAGGTGGATTAGGTACTTTGCTAAGTGGTGATTTATGTTTCTTTTAATATTCAATACAGCTGAAAATGTAAAATTGTGAATGACTCGTATATGTATGTTCTGAGATATCGCTAAGTATTGAATTTCACTAGCAATATGAGTGTCTGGTAAATTTTAGGACACAACATCTGCTAATGTGTAGTAGTCAGCAACTGCTGACACTAGAAGTTATCGCACTGTTAAGAAACCTTCGAAAACTATAATAAATAAAAATAAAAACTCAATTTGAATGAATTTTGTCAATGGGTCAAATAAGACTTGTGTGTGATCATAATCAAAATAATCATGTATAATAGTACTCAACTTAACTGGTCTCATTCCCTATTTCTACTTATGTATGTACATGCCTGAAAGGACCAAACTCGTCATAAGAGAGCTTCATAGGAAAAAAACGCCATCTAATTACATGATAACTTAAGTACATGATATTAGTTTGTTTGTACGATTACTTGTTATTCCTTAGTTCTTTTCTTACATAAACATTCTATTTATCTTTTAAGATTAGAGATTAAGAAGACTGAGTTTTTGTTTGGCGTGTACATTTTCACAAGTGAGCAACATTTTTTTGTCTGGATATGACAACGTATCACAACATTGCTAATCCTCTAAACCCACATCTGCCGAACTTGTGCAAAAGTGATGTGTGTTTTTTCTCTTCTTTTGATAAATGGATGGACTAATATCATGGCCTACACAAGCAAAACCCTGTTTCGTTATCATAGCGACAAAATCGCAAAAGAAAAATACGAGCAAAAATATTTTCGTCATGAGTGCCTGTAATATACCAACAGGAAACAGCATGTGCAAGGATAAACAACATCACACACAGCTCAGCTAATTTGATACAAACATTTTTTATTGACCCGCCGACTGGGTATGCCCATAAATTTGAGGAAAACTGACCACTTCTTCTTCATTCGTATTCCCCCTTTGACAAAAGGAAATTGGAAGAAATTAATCCTCGCCGGTCGATGAAATACGCTTATTGGCTTGGTGAAAAGGCAAATGTCGCCTTGTCGTTGTTTCTCTCTTTCTTTCTTTATTTCACAGCGCTGTAGCTACTCCCTGCCTCAGTGAAATTCCTCCTAAATCTTTCAGCAATATTTTCTCATTAAAATTTTTTCTTTGCTTTTGTACTCGACGTCTTGACACACTTGCATTTCATCGACTCACCAACAAACCAAGTAGGAGACCCAATAAACAAAATGTTGAATGTATATTCATCGTCATAAAAATTATCACAGAAACTGCCCAAACAGCCGCTGTAGCAGGTTTTTTTCCTTTGCATTTTTCTATATGTCCCCAACGGTAAACTGCAAAGCATGCGAAAAAGTGCAATCTGCCCATCCCAAAAAATATGCAAACATGTTAGTTACTTGTTAAAAAGAAAACTTTTATTTTTTCTATACTGCCTACGAGTCCCAAGTGGCCTTTTCACATATTTTCCTACGCAAGCGAAACAATATTAATGAAAATAGTCTGATAGTCTTGCACACTTTTTTTAAATAATGAGCTTTTTCGCCAAGTGTCAGCGTTTCAAACTCTAATGCATCGTGTCATTCAATAAATAACAATAGTCATCATTTTCATTTCTCCTCTTTGTACAAGCCACCATTGTCTCTGCAAAAAAAAAAAAGTCCACACAGTACCTGAATGGAAACTCGAGGCGACTCGTTTCGCTTTCATTTTTTCAAAAAACATTTGCGGAAGACAAGCTGTAGGGTTACATGTCATACCGTTGCAATAATACACAATGCCAACCCCAAAGTGAGTTTAGTTCGGAAATGGGTACCTTATGATCATCACCGCGTTGCAATTATTTTGATAAAATACTTAAGAAACCTTGTTCCTCTTCTGATAAGACGAACATTTTTGAAGAATAAGCATTAGAAAGCCAGAGTAGTGAATCATACACGGAATTATCGGCATAGCGTGCTTGTGACGATTTGCAAATAAAACGTTTATAAGTTTGCAGTGAATTTTCTTCGACATTCATGCCTTAAAGTGGAAAAACGTCATTTTCAGCGCAACTGAACTGGGTAAACAACGGAAATTGAGAAAAAGGGGGACTGCCCAACTCTGCGCATCTGAAAACAAGGAAAACTTATGGAATGTCTTAGAGCATACCTCTTGGTTTGGTGCATACCTCGTTTCGCTTGTCTGCAGAGCTTAGCTAGGGGACCACAAACAAACAGAAGAAGATGCACCAGAAAGTTGTTATGTACACACAACAGTCAGCTCTCATCAAGACAGACTGGTAGTGTTGTTTAGTGCCAACAAAACACAAGTTGCAAAAATTTGTACAAAGAATTATCACATTTAGTTAAGTAGTAAAAACAGAGTGAAAATGTAAAGTGAGGATATTGTGGTTGTGAATTTTGTTGCTGCTCGTATAAGTAGTGTAACTATCAGCGTAAACGTGCCTTGGCAAAGTTTTGTAACGGAAAAGCGAAACAGCAAATAAAGAAATGGCAACACACGATGGATCTCCAGCAAGGAGAAAAGGGGCATTACCTCCACCCCCACCCCCACACAACGACATGATGCCTCCAGCGTCCCCAGTCAGCTCCAGTTATTCAGAGCTGAGGAGAGCCATCAAGTCTCCGCAATGGCACCCGGAATATTATCCAACGAATCATCCAGACTACCAAACCTACATTTATCCATCAAGCAATTCTCAGGTAAAAAAAATGTGTGTTATATTACTCATTAAGAATATAATCTATACTTAGTGTCTGTGTGTATTGTTTTTTTGTGCAGGCCAGCTCAACTATGGAAAGCTTGTACGAGCCGATCATTCCTAGAGCGGACTCCCAATTAAGTGGAGGTATCCGGGGATCAAAGACTTCACTTGACATCCGTCGCTCCGAAACTCCTGACAAAGTGTTAGTGACCAGCTCATCGAAAGAGTCAGAGATTGATGAGCTCACGGATCTACTGATGAGTTCTCTAAAAAACAACCAAGTTTGTTTTGGTAATTAATCTTACAACTTAACGCACGCTCAACTATTTTGGCTAAGGGAATTATTAACTCGAAAGATACTGATACTGATACAGGTACGTGCAATAAGTGTGGCGAAAAGGTTGTCGGAGAAGGAACAGGATGTACTGCCATGGATCAAATATTCCACATTTCTTGTTTCACTTGTCGTGTCTGCGATTGTCTCCTGCAGGGAAAGTCATTCTTTTATCATGTTGACGGGAAACCGTACTGCGAGCGGTGTTACATGGTATGCACACAAGCGCAAGAAATTATCTTATCACGCCAATTATAAGCTTACTCATTATTGTATGCTTTTTATCTATTACAGAGTCGGTTGGAGAAATGTTGTGTATGCAGTGAGCCGATTGTGGATCGCATTTTACGGGCAAACGGGAAGCCATACCATCCTAAATGCTTTACTTGCGTAGTATGCTCAAAGAGCCTGGAGGGAATACAGTTTACAATTGATGCGGCCAACCGAATCTACTGTATTGAGGATTTCCACAAGTACGCACAACTAAACTATGCTTTGAATCAGAAAAATCTGGGTATAATGTGGCCATGGTTTTGAAAACTTGCTTGTTGTTCATTATGCTACTTATTAGAAAATTTGCGCCCCGATGCAGCGTTTGCAAACTTCCCATTATGCCAGAACCTGGAAAGGAAGAGACTGTCCGGGTTGTTGCGCTGGACCGGAGTTTCCACGTAAACTGCTATAAATGCGAAGATTGCGAGATGTTACTTCGCTCAGAGGCTGAGGGACGCGGATGCTATCCTTTGGACGGCCACGTGCTCTGCAAAAGTTGTAACGCCAAGAGAGTTCGCGAAATGAAAATTTAAATGCAACACACTTCAATCCCAGAAAAAGGAAATGTATCAAGGATGTTTTAACGACAGAATTCCAAAAAAAGTCAAAAATGATAGATTTACATAACTTGTAGGCGTTTTACTGTAACTACATAACGAGTAGGACTAAATGCAAAATTTATTTTATCAATCTTGACTTCGCCTATCTGAGCTCTGCTGGAGTGCCCTATCCAGACCCTTTTCATACGCCTGTCGTTTTTAACTTATACGCTATAGTAATTTTGTACGAGTGTAACACAGTGTGAGGGAAAATTAGTCTGCCATACAAGTTATAACGAACTGCTTCAATTTATTTCTGATCACAACCGAAAAACATGTTCGCTTCGGGTTGGACCACAATGTGGATCAGTAAGAACGACCACAAGGGACTGGACCAAGGAGTGTTTGTTATTCAGCTCAAGAAAAATGATCTGTTTTTTAAGTCATACGAATCATTGTCTTAAAAGGAAAAATATATAAGATATGTTTACACATTATGCTTCCCACTTGATCTTCAGTAAGTAGTACGATAGTAACAATAAATCACACATAGTAGATATCACAGTGACAATATAACGAAAATTGTTATCGTTATTTTTATCAGTCAGAAAATTTCTTTATTGTTACTTTTTAACAATAAATCACATTGTAACAGTGAACTTAAGTGGTTTTTAAAGCTTAACTTTTAATACGCTAACGTCTGAAATATATCATCCCTTTTGTGTTTGTCTTCAGGAACGCAAGGGACTCTTTTAAACTGATGATGGTACCGTATCCATTTGTTAGTGACTGTATGAAACAAAGAGACAGAATGATGAATACATTAAAACTTGACATAAATCCATTATTGAACTGTTTGTACGAATATATAGCGATATACTAATTTTATAATGATTTAAACATGTATTCCAATTTTGTTGTGATGTTTCATAAATAATAAACCTGATTTTATTTAGAAAAATATTCGTGCCCTTACTCCATTTATTTCCGTATAGGACGGAGCATCCCGCATGACGTGTCCAAGGGTCACCTCGTCCGTCAGTTCGGAGGTTCCACCAAAATACAGCGGCTCCTTTCTTTGGCTTTACTTGTACTCCGATCAGAGGAAACACTGTGGAGCCGCCAGCAGGCACATCCTCAAGCTTTTCAAAAACAACATTTTCAAAATTAGTAATCTAAACAAATTCTGCAAGAATTGCACAATAAAGATTGTGCAACTTACATAAACCATAAATGTAGCTATACGATTGCCTCGAATAAGTTCAAGGGGATTATGTAAATGATCTTCTCCAGTAATGTAATCAGTATGCGGAGAGTAACGACCCGCCATACCGTAATTTGCCACTTGGTATATCTCTGAAGCTTCATTTTCTGGAAAAACTTCCAATCCCGTGGCGTCGCCTATCCGTGTGCTCATTTTGTTGATTAATGGACCATCTTCTTGGTTTAGCCAGGCCCTAAAACATATAGTTTTATAAAACTGTGACAACTATGTCGATCTGCAAATATTTGTTATTGATAACCTACTGCTTGCTCGTACGTATATCAGTGGCAACATATCGCCCATCCCGGCCTTGATGCAAGCTTCGCTTGAGTCTGGACGTCGCTTTTTCCTTAAAGGTTGCCATTTCGTTTTCGCTCATGAAATCATGAAACATTGCAATGTACGGATCAACGGAATGTTCTTCTACTTTGTATGGGGCAAGAAGCGATGGTGATTTTGGTCTTGTAATGTATCTGCATCGCAACGGTGCGTCTAGCTTTGGCGTCTAATTGTTAATAACCGAGTATCATGTTAGCTAAACATTCACTTTTACATACAATCCGTGAACCATTTTTGTTTTTGGAAAACATACCCTCAAGTATTCGCCCCTGCAGAGTGCCTTAAAGTTTTCATTTTCTTCCACAGGTGTCAATGGCATCATAATTTTGGGCTGATATCTTTTATTCTTTTGAAATTTACGATTTTTCGCAAGCTTTCCGTTGATTGGCTTTTCGAATGTTTGCCATGTTTCTCCGTACGGTCCCCTTTTCTCCAGAACCTCATCGTGCTAAAAACACACATCATACAAACCAAGTCATTTAATATGCACGCTTTTCAGAAATATCTAGCTTATCATCAATTAACTAATGTAACACGCACAACACGTCTCGTCGTATCCAAAAATGGAGCAATCTCTTCTTTGGTTGCAGTAGGGATTAGAACGGACGCATCTTGAGATTCTTCCTGGGCCCTGGATAAGGCCATTTCTAACCAGCCTATGGCTCTGTCATACAGTCCTTTGTTAAACGCTGCCTTGCCCAGGAACAAGCAGTCTCTTGCTGCTCATACCCAAAAAAAAGCTTTAACAAACCAGCAAACTTTAATCAAGCTAAGGTGAAGAAGTAACTCACCAGATAGCTCATACGGACTTGTCTGAACACTACTTTCTGTGGGTAGAGTTCCGTGAATTATTTCACTCAGATTGAGTGCGTACGTGTCCTGGAGGCCGACCAAGGCCATTGATCCCCCAATGAAGTCATCGAATGTGGGCAACTTTTCTCCCTTTTTGATCACCTCGCCGGCTAAATCTAATGCAAATAATCAATAGGAAATTGGACCAATCTAATTAAACTACAACGGCAATGTACGCGTTCTCCATTTATTTGCACGGAGGAGTCGACTTAATAATGGTGTACGTGACAAAAGTCACAGCTTGGTAGAAATGAGGAGGAACTGAGGAGTAAACCACTTGAGTAAATTAAGTAGGTAAATTGAATATGCATACGGTAGTAATACAAAGTCAGGAAGGTGCACACGAGGGTATTTGAGTAAAACATAAAAACGTCCAGACAGCCACTGGACTCCCCATTAGAATAATTTTATGGCTATAGAAATTCTAATGTGTCTTACAAAGGGTTCTTTCCGTTCTAGACAAATTAAAATAAAGTATATATTTGTACGAAAAACGAGGAACTACCTCCAACGATACTATGGTTTTTAATTGCCTCTGCAACTACCTCCCAATCGATAACCGTTCGTTTTAGTATGTGATAGGCGTTCATTGGATTTTCAACGATTTCCTGAGTGTCCAGCTCGTCCCCCTCTTGATAGTCATCGGGTTTTGCGTTGATTTTGTTGAAGTCTTCAATGTACCTGCGTTACATTATTACGGTTAGCGAAATGTTTCAGAGTGCCCCAAAAGAAACTTCCTTCCCATTCACCAAACTTACTTTGTCACTACTCTCAAATTGCTATCCAGCAGTTTCGCATACTCCTCCAATTTACTCACCACTTCACTTTCATGCTTGTAAAGTTTTCGGAGTTCAGACGTGGACGAAAATATTTCGCTTTCAGGACTAGATTGCACTATAACTAACTTGGCCACAAGAATTACCGCTGTTGTCCAGCAGGTCACAACAACAGCTCCAGTGGGCACCATTGTCGCCTGGAGGAAGAATCACGAAGAGAGCGTTTTGGATACGATTCAAACACTATCCGAACTTTGACTGAATGAGATACTTTGAAATCGATGAAATGACATGATCGTGGATGAGTAGCTTTTACCACAACCACACATAAAATTTTTTACTTAAGTTTTTACTTAATCCTCACACATGGCTAAACGGAGGACAGGGGTTTGATGAATAAATCAAGTTAGGACGGTTCATTCTAAAATGAAATGCAAATGACACGAGTAGTGCCTTGGTACTTTTTGCACAGACCAGACACGCTTTTTAGTCTGCGCTGGGTACTTGTGTGCAAGGATATCCCTTCCCTATCTGCTTACTTCACTACGATAATCATCATTCATGGGTTTTTAATAAATACTGAATTTACCGTCAATACCTGTTGCTGTTTTACACTTTGTTCTATATATCTTGCTCTCTTCTGCATCAGAGAGCGTTCAACCATTATCACTAGGAATGAAAAACAGGATGAATGACTATGACTATACGAAATAGAACGTGTGCATGCCAGTCATTATCTTGTAGTACAGCCGATTCAGGATTTTTCTTGATTCTATGGTTGTGAACTTTCTGACACCTTGACTAACATCGCGGAAAAAAATAACATAACACTACCCGACTGCCCGGTTTTGCAAGCTTGCCTGCCAAACATGGTCTTTTGTTAAGGTGCAACCTATATCTCATCGTAGTATCCTATCATCAAATGCATGGCCTTAAAAAACGGGACCTTTTTCGTAATCATCATCATCCCCCTGTTTTAACAACGTGAGATGGCTAATCTGCAAACCAAGTGGAAGATTTTCAGACTATTTAAATTGCAACTCAGTTTGTCTGTCTGCTTTCCCAAGAAAATCGTCTGGATTATTCAAAGGTGTCCACTTCAAAAGTCAACCGTCCATATTGACTACTTTTATCCTTGCGAAAATGCATTACGCTTTTTCACTCAGTTTATTCTCTTGAGGTGCTTATTTCAACTTATTTATCGACATGCGAAATCAGAATATCTGGATGATTCTAAGAATCGTTTTTGTCTGCTTCAAGCTACGTGACAATTTCGTTTCAAGGATATTTTCAAAAAATTGTCTACTCAAAACAACTGATTTTAATAGCATATTACTTAAGTAGAAAGAAAAAACAAGTCCATCATCAACTTATGTTTACAAAGACACGCCAGTAAAAAACAGCTTTTTTCAGTTGCTGCATGTGGCTCTGTGATTCAAAAGCATGGCCTTTTTTTACACAGTCACTGTTTTCCTTTCTTTTGTATTGAAACGTAGCAGCGTTATTAAAGGCTATGAGACATAACGGCAGTTTTCATGATTACTGCCATTTTTCTCTAAAAACACGCTACCAATCCTTTTATGAAGACACAGCGGATGAAGATGTGTGTGCGATGATGGAAAGAAACAAGCAAAACATGACATGCTGTGATTCAAAGTAGGAAGCTCATCTAGATGTGCAATAGACGGTATCCGAATAATGATTAATGTCGGTACACCGATGTTAAATATGTTCTTCTAAAGAATAAAAATCTAATTCTAAAACATAACTGACCCTTGAGTTCCCTCTAGAAACATTCGATGCAGTTAATCAAGTTTTACCGATCATAACAGACTGGCATGGGTGGTTTTAATCAGGGGAATTCTTGGTGATCGACTGAATGATGTAGCCGAAAATCTCATGAGTGGATCTTGATAAAATGCCCCTTTCATAATAAACTGCAAATGGTTTTCTTGTTCCTCTCATGAAAGTAATAGCAGGGAGGTTGCTATATAATACCTCGGCGTAAAAGAAAGAAAACTCAGCGATGCATGTAACCTTGTGCAAGGAATAACACGTTGTTTTCATACCATTCCCGTTGCATCTCTTTTTTTTATCAGATGGCAAAAAGACATACATCGTTAAGATGCAGAAAACGTAGGAGCTATTGAGATAAGATAATTTCGAAATGCATGTGCAATCTAGCGTTGCGTAAATTCATGAAGCTTGACAATTTCCTATGCTTAAATTATTATCAGTGTAGCCCGGTGGCCTAACCAGCTCTGTACATTGTAACCTAATAAAAAATATAAGCTCACCGGACGCCAGTGTCACCCCCACTTACACATTTTTTTCAAGTAAATTTTTTAGACACCTCTCTGAAGTGTGCCAATTCATATGCAAATATTAATAAATTTTGTATTGATAGCTTGAAGCACACAAAAGTCACAAGAGCTGCTCTGGGGTAAGACGACACAAAAAGGATCATTTTTCAGATTACAATCTGCATTTCAAATGATGTCAAAATTTTGTGCTTCATCATCACAACTCCCAGAACGTAATTGAATTCAAAAGTCATTTCCTGTGATGGGAAACATGTACTTTTCATCCGAAGCCAATTTTTCCAAAACGAGGTTAAATTATTTGTGAAACTAGATTAACTCCTGTTATTTAGCGGTGTGATGCCGTAGCGAAAGTTGAAATGCATTGATTGTATTTTTCCTTTTGATGACTCAAATATTTCTATTATTTTTCTCGGTCGACAGTCGTCTCATATTTTCCTTTTTACTGGAGCAGGTACGGCTTTCCGGCTTTCCTTATTACCATACCTTCTGGAAAGAATACTGAGCCTTGTTGTGAGATAGATGCGGGGAAAAAGGAAGTGACATTAAAAAGAAAAAGAGAAAATTTTGGACATTGAATGTAGAGACAGGGATGTAGTCAACCTGAGGGAAAAATACCATGCCTCGAAGCTTACCAATTTACACAATAAAAGTTACGTTGTAGCTCTTTTCATTAGTACACACTAAAGCATTTTTTAAACTTCCATTTTCAAGTGCCGCACTAAAAGTTGATTACGAAATTAGTACAAGAGCGTACAAAATTAAGTTTCCGGTTCAAAATGATTCGCTACTGACGAGTTAACTCAACAAGTTACATTTGTATATAAGTACTGCATACGCTTGTGTTAACAGGGGAAAACTAGTATTTTTGAGCCAAGATATACATATATTATTGTTTTCCCAAGAAGACAGTTTCGTTTAGGAAAACAACTAAAAAGCTAACTGGACTGCGTATCCGTAATGGCAGTATGAATTTTATTGCCTGCTCAAACGACGTTTTTTATATCTTGTTTGAAACACTCGGCACATGGCTCTGTTCTGAGGAGAGGAAACAGATCTTTACGAATCTCTGTGCGTGACGGCAGGTGTCTTTGCTTGTAACGATGTTTTACTTCCGACTTTTTTCTTAATTGACGTTTTAAGTGAGATTACACTCCAGATGTGTCATTTAAAACTTAACGCGTTCTGTCCTATGCATGAAATTCTTGTGGAAATTCAAATTAGAATTTGCAGGAGACAAGTCCATGGTTGTCTCTCAAGTTGTCAGGCTCAACTTACACTGGGAATGAGGAAAGATGCACTAGACTAGAATTTCTGTTTATGTATGTAATATTTTTGTATTAACAACGAAACTTATTATTACTCTCCGGAGTTTCAGAGTGTAAACATTTTTGAAATGAGGAAGCAGCTCGAGCTTCATCTTCAATGCGAAACGATTTCCACAACTGATAAAAACTGATTACCGTATTTACTCCATTTATAACCTCCGGCTGAACTATACATACAACATAGTAATATGAAATGCTATACATGTGGGATATAATTCGAGACCGGCTATGATTGTAGCGGATTCGGTAGGTGTGCATGACCAATCTCCACTCTGAACATTAAATGGAACAATGAACAACCATAATATCGTGTTAAAATTTCCTTCTGTATTAAAAAAGCATATGAATTGTCTTATTCGCAAATAAACTTTAAAAAAAATTTCATCAAGAAATGAAATTGACATTTCCATGAAATCTTACTTTTGTGTATGCATTCCCTTTCAGTACGGAAGTTTGTTTTGCAAAAATCATCTCCCATTTAAAAGAGCACCCGATACACATTTCCATTTCCTGATTTGATTACAAGTTACGAAACCATGTCTACACCAGTTTCTTAATATTCAATTAACAAATAAAAGCTGTTAAGCTTATAAAGACGAAGCTGAAAGCAAAAGAAAAAGCTAAGGAAAAAA
>VICI01001773.1:0-19955 GCA_019593645.1 Akabosia matsudoensis | reverse complement strand
GAAATATGAATTATCCGTGAAGTTTCTTGTAAACCTTTTTTTCTAAACTTCATCAGTTTTCTCGTGTTAAGTCTTGTAGTGCTACTTAGAAATGACAATATAGCAAGATTCAGAGCACAAGTAGTGAACCATTCAAAAAATGTACTCTTGACAGGAGAGAATTACGACCGCGTCCACACACTGTGTTTGGAAAATATGTGGAAGTCAAAAAAAGGAAAAGGGTTATTGCAACAAAGGGACGAATTAAAGCACGTAAAACCCATGTTGTGTATTGTTACACCGAATACTAGTCTGTAGCGTCAAACAGTTAATCTTTTTGAGCTCGTACGCTGCGTGTACTCATGGCAATGATACATTTTTGTTAGTAAAAAATAAGTATTAAAGGGATCTCTCAACCAGTACTTATCGTGTGCCTTCCCCATGGAAAAGAAAGAGGAAAAATAAAATAAAGACACGGGAAGAACATAACCTCTGCATGTAGCATCACTATAGTTACTCGCAATAGATTTTTAACTTTTCAGACATAAGAATTATGATAGCCTGAACAATTGAAGTAAAAATGTAAAAATGGCTTGACGGTGGTGTAAATTGAGAATAGTCATAAAAATCTGATGCTGCATAATAGGAGAACATGGATGGCTTCAACGCTGTAACTTTGAGCACCCAGATGGGTCAGAAATTCTTGTGGGCTACGTGTTGATTTAAGAAATTCTCTTTAGAAATTATGATGTCTCACACTTGGTCATGGAAGTAGTGTGAAAAGACTTCCAACAGAGAACTTTTTTGCTGATAATTAGCATTTGGAAAATGGGAATTCAAGAGCTCGTATGATTGCTATACTGATACCAATTTACCGTTGAGATAGGTCGAGAAGAAAACCATTCGAGGTTTGGGATTTTAAACTGGGCATAGAGTAAATGACATAAAAGGGTGGAAATCAGGTCTTTTGGATGAGTACATGTGTTCATTTTGAATACACCACATGAGGTCGCCCACAATAGATGACATTTTTAACAGGAGAAATTCAACTTTTCGGGCTGGCATGTAAGGCAATTGAACATTTTTAAAGCATTTTGAAGAATTTATATACGGACAAAGATCAATACAAACAAGCTTCACAAATAAAAATATTATTGAACATGACTTTATTCCAACTGAGAGATGAAAAGTTCTAGCTTCATTTTAGTGTACAAATCGTTTTTATTTTCATTTACAAGAATAAATTGAAGAGGGATTTTTGATGAAAATACGTGAAGTTTTGATTGATATCGTTACATTTCGAAAGAAAGTTAAAAGTATGTCTCTGTTGGCTGATGTATTTTGAAGTTTAAGAAGATGGAAGAACGTGTTCTTATGCACGTGTTGAGCATTTTTTTAAAGAAAATCTATAAATGTATTTATTTTCAAAGCGATGATGACACTTGATTTTTCAGTATCTTTTAAAATGTCTACAATTTTTGTCACTATTTTTATCCATACAGGATCCCAAGGGAAAGCGAAAGGAAATATTTTACAAAAAAAGAAACACTTTCAGCTTTTCCTCTTTTCTCTGTGGATGGAACTTGTCTAGATTATCAATTGAATCAGATCGTAAGACATCGTGTTCATCTTCAAACAGCCCATCAGTCATCCCCTTACGCCCATAGCAACTTACTTTTTCGGGGAAAATTCTTCTCTGACTGAAGAAGTAACTATCTGCAACCAAGTACTATTACAAATCCCACTTGCTCGCAACTTTAAAATTGATTCAATGTGACATCTTAAGCCAGCCGGTAAAATCCTGAGAGTATAGGTTGCCGCATCTGCTGGATGTCCACTTTTATCCTTCTCTACACATTCATCGTAGCCCAAATACAACCGTTCTTCAACGAAAATATTTTGCAGATAAAGTAGGAAGCTGTCAAAGCCTATTGAATACCGTCTTCCATTTCCTCATTCTAGTCAAGCATAAAAACCCGACAGAAATATATCCTAAAGAAAGCAAAGTAGCCCTTTGAACTCATATTAAAAATAAACTGAAAACATAAAAATATATCGGTACGAAACTAAGCGTCATTATCTATTTAATCGAAAAATCCCAGAAAACCAAAGCATAGTCAGTCGAGAAAAGCGAAATCCACAACAAATACTCTTCTTGTACACGTTGGAAAAGGGTACAAGATAAACCAGTCGCTAAACCGGAAGGGAGGACTAGTCATATACTTACCAGCGCTCAGTTTTCTTAAGTCTCTCAGGAATCTCCAGGCCTTTTTTCACCAGTCAACATGGAGGATTCTTGTAACGCGTGCAGTGGGAACAGGAGTCAGGAAATCCTTAAAAATAGCAGTTCTCCTACTTTGAGAAGACACAACCGCGGCCGACTGTCAATCACTGTCACCTCGGTGCTCTTAGTTATCATCACATCTGCTGTCTTCGCCGTGGACCTCTCACCTACTTATGACGGTAAGCTAAGATATTTCACTTGAAAAGCCACTTCTGCTTCGCATTGCTAATGCTTTCATGTCAACCTGTATTTATAGGGCGTATTATCCTAATGCCAGTGTAAATCAACTGGTTGGCTTCAACTCCCTTACGCATCAAGTATGTAAAGTGCATTTCCATCCCTCTCTCTGTGCTGTGCACTCTGCTGAATTGCAGCGTAATGAGCTATCTTATCTTTACTGTCATAAAAAATAAATTTCTTTTTGTGTTCTGTAACGTCTTTAAACAGCAATATGGGAAATCTATAATGTCATATGTGTATTACATCGAGAATTTTGATGCGTCAATTTTTTAAAGTCTAGAGAGGCACCTATGCTCTTGTGTGCAACAACTTTCCTAATTCTCTAGTCATCTTTCATCAAAATCCATAACACAAAACCTGTGAAAGGAAATTTTGAAGGGTAATATCCATTTATGTTAAGCTGTATCCTTGGATATTCTGTAGTTATCCTTTAGAGAGTGTACATATTATGTACCACAAACTATGAATACTCATTAGATATTCATATTATACATTTGTCTTTTTGCTACACATAATCGCATTCGTCTAAGCTTTAAATGACAATTTTGTAGCGTTGCAACTTGAAAATAATACAGAAATAGATTATTAAACTAAGTCTCTCGTCGCATTTTGAGATAAGGTAAGTTTCATGGTGACAATACATGTACGTAATTTAAAAGCGACTGTACAAAGAGACTTGCAGATGATCAAGTTGCAACTTGGAAATTATACAGAAAAACTTAGCAAGGACTGTAAACCAGTTTGGTAGTGATGAATGATCATATAACAAGTTATTGAAAATAGAAACAAAACCGATGCTCTAAAATGGTTAATATAGTTGTTGTACGCCTTGTCCATCCTACAGTCTTGTGCAGGTGGAAATATCATCACTTTAAATTAGCTTTTCATTTTCTTTATCAAGCAACCATCAATATAACTCAACGACCGTTGCTACTGAAAGACTTTAATTTAAATACCATTAATTGCCTATTGTCTCTCAAGCAGGGATGTATTTTTTCCTCGGGGTACACTTACTTTAACAAATAATAAAACCAGGCATTGATTTCCAAAAGCGGCAGGCAATCATCATTATTCTCAACTCAACAGAATATTAATTTAGATTTGATTCTATGCATTGACACAGCAAGACGTGATGATTGTTGTAGAACATTTTTTCTCATCACTTCAATCACGAAATTTTACATAAAAGGGTAGCACTCACTTGCAACTCAAGACTCAAGCTCATGTCAGTCACAGTCGAGATAAGAGCAGTCTGCTGGTGGCTGGATAAAATTGGACAATGAAAATCTGGGAGACCAGTAGCTCATGATTTTTCTTCCTTTATTCTTATCATACTCATAGAAAAGAATATGAAGCCGCCTCAAACAAACGCTGCTTATAAATCTCCAGAAAAACTTCATTCGAGCATGTAGGTAAAAAAAATCACAAGAAGACAGCCGACAAGAGAATCGCTTATACGGGTGCATATTTTGTAGATAACAAAAGCACCGCAAATGGGATCATTGTGAGCATAAAATGGCTAGAACGGACATTTATTTGGTGTAGATATATTTTCATGATGTCCCAGGCTTGAAAGATTAGCAGTCTTTTGTTTCTATACCAAATAACTATGAACAATCAAGTTATAAAAATGCAAGCAGTGTCGTAACCAATAATTGTATAGTGCAACAGTACATTTTCACTCATTTCTGTTCTTTTGTATTCCTGTCTTGCCAGCATGTTTATGTTTACCGATTTTTTGTATTTTCTGCCTAAATATCAAAGAACAAGGAAATTTCATGGCCAAGGTGCTTGCAGACAATGCGATGCATACAAATAATCTTGTTATGTATCACCAACTCTAGCACAGCTAGTGAAAGTAGCATTAGTGACTTTGATATAGCGCACAAACTCGAGCTAAATGCAAGAACCCACAAAGAAATACAATCTCCATAAAAGAGTACAGTATTAGAAACAACGTACGTGAGAACGTCTATTTGTTTGTTTCGTTTTTTTTCTAGATAAAATATAACGGTAACTCCTAGCTTGTGTCTATGTTTTTAACGCACCATGTGCATGCTCACTGTAATGACAAAAATTAAACCAAGGGAAAGTGCACGTTCCTAGAGACATCGTAGACGGAAGAAGACACACATTAAAAGACAGGTTTCAACGTGAGGAGAAGCAGTGGAAGGGGGAATGTAATTCGACAAAGGATTTGATGTTTTTGGGAGATAAGCTCTTGGAAGATAGATAATGCAACGCCTCTTGATTTACAAAAGCTTCGTCTATTTCTTCTACACAACCTTTTGCGTTTCATCTCGTTACTTCTTTCCCCGGAAATCCATTACAATACTTGAAACTTTCACTAAACACACAAATAAGAGCTCTTGTTGTTGATGTTGGAATAAGTGTGGCAGGACTTCTCGTGAAGTGTAAATTCCGTGGTTTTCTCTTCTTGGAAGGTTTAGGGGCAGGACGCACGATGGAATAAGAGTGGATTCAAGAAAAACCAAGAATTAAATGAAGGATTGAACAGGTTATACACACGTAAAGCACTTGACATTGTTTTGAGTTTTATATTTGGCTAAGAGACGCTCGATGTAATATGAAGTGTGCAAGATGATAAGAGAAGGGTAAGTGAAAAGGGAGGAAATGTTACCGAGGTGGTGGCATAGCAATGGGAGAGGTTATGAGAAAGGGTGCAGAAACACTGGAGAGAAAATCTCATTTCAGAAAGTGCTAGAAAAAGATAAAAAAGAGAAAGCTAGTTATTACGGCTTTAGATTCTCAGAATGATAGTAAAAGGCTTGATAATGGTTTGGTAGTGGTTTTGGTATGTTGATGGGTGTTGTTGCAGCATCTTCGCATCATAATCTTTCTTCCTGTGCGTGGTTGAGTGTGATGATTATGATAATGTACCTTCGAAAATGAACTTTTTAGTGCTGGAAGTTTGACGGAAAAATTGGACTCCACAATACAAGAGTAAATGTGGGACCATCAATTCATTTCGTCACCTCCATGCTAACCTATGCAAGGTAGCGCTTCATTTTTAAATAGTTTGCAATCAAAGGCGTACGGTCTTTTGTCTATGCGAACAGATAAACTGTGTGTAGACATCTGGCAGGGTTTTTAATGCATATGCATTTAATCAGCTGCATTAACTTATCCTTAATTTTTGTGACTGTTTAAAAAATCTGAGTGGCAAAATAGAATCCTTTATATGCATGACATGTTCTCGAGACAGATCCGGTTTCGGTATGCCGCCAGAAATCCGAGCCACAATAAAGGTTTGTATGCAGTTTTTGTATCCCAGACTTACTCGGAAAATTTGATTCTAGAGAGTGTGCATGTAAGGTGCACGTCTTTTCCATAATCATTTACTTTTACCACTTGCGAAAAGAGAAAGTAAACAACTAAGGGAAACCGTTTTATGTTAAAAAGGGAGAACGAACATAAGGGAGTTTACATGCCAACATGTGATAAGTTTCCGTTCAATATTTTATTTAAATTCCACATGTATCAAGCTTCACTCGCTTTTGTGACTCCTTTGTTGTCTTTTAGTGTTTGCTTCTCTCGGGTGCTGAACAAAGTAGAATCGAAATTTCCTACTGTGTCCCTAATTTCATGGCATGATACAAAGGACACGTTTGTACTTTCCACTGCTGCTGGAGATAAGACTACAATAATATAGAATATTTAATTGGCGAAAAACAATATGGCGGTGGTGGTATCAGTAGGGTGGAACATGAAATCTTCACTTGCTACCTCTTGATGAAATCACGCAGCCAGTGTGGCTGACTACCTTGACATTAAAACAACCGTAGAATTTTAAATTTTATTGGGAACTGAGGATTTTACACGATTGGTTATAGCTCGAATATGCGATAAGTGCGTTGTGAATCAAGAATACGTACATGTTCAGATCAGGTAATAATGCTCCTCAGGTTAACTTACTATGCTAGATCTTTAACGGTTGTAGAAACTAATGATTGGATCAGTTGCTGGTATGTATTTTTCCACAAAAGAAGGGTTTTTAAATACTAGTTACTGTCATGCGTTAATACAGAAAACTAAGCAACGACGAAATTAAACAAAACTTATACCTTTTAGCCAGGCTGGCTGGCTGGCTTTTTAGCCAGTTAGAAGAGTTTCAGGTTGTCATAAAATACCTTGATAAGCTATATAAAAAATGTGCACATAAACATTTCTGAGTGAAAAGAAGACACAACTGTCATAGATTATAAAAAGACTCCTGGTGTCTACTGCACAAACAGGTGGATCATTATGTATTTTTATGTAAAAAATAGAGTCATTCAAGATATACTGCACAGCATTACAAACACTGAGAGTCTTTCAGCTATTAAATAAACTAAACCATAACCGTTGCACCAATGAGGGCTTTGAATTGTACTGTACTGTCAAAAATCGTGTAAGAAATCTAATGTGATCAATGATCCGACATCCTTTCAAAAAATCTAATACTGATTACTTTGACGTAACAAAATGACAGCTAACGACGCACAAATGCTGATATGCCAAGTCGTTTAAAGATCTTAGTGACAAGATTCGAAATAAAATTCCAAAGCAAACCCACACTAACACAGTCTTTAGCAAAAAAAAAAAAATACTAATGCATATTTCATTAGCACCTTGTTCGGGAAAAAAAGCATAACCTCTTGAAGAGAGATCCATAATGCTGATGCTAATAATCTCTATGACAGTCTTTAATCAGAACCTTTGAGGAAATTGCGCGGATAGAATTCACTAAAGAATTCACCGAGTCCCATATATGAGTGCAAAACGACTTAAAAAGAGAAGTTGGAAAAAGGAAACCTTAACTGTTATTAGCACTGGCAAAGCATATATTACCATATACATTACGTAGGGCTAACCACGTATAAAGCCATTTTTAAATACTGGATTCACGATATAGGGTATTCCTCCTACATTTTACGTCACTTTATGCTCCTAAGAGAGATCACAGCAGCTAAAGTAACTACAAAACATTGAACACAGGTTCACGTTGAAAACGGAAAACAATGGACAAACCTAACGTGTGCATATGCAACGTGTGCCATAAATTGTGCGCGAGGGAAGTGTCATAGGTTATTCCGATTTGTCTAGAATAGAATTTTCTATTTTTCTAGAGGTAATAGTAGTTAGCTGCAAGATCATCTTACCTCAAGATACTCGCAAATCATGTATATGAAATTACTAAATGACGGTGATCCGTACGTTATAACCAATAAGAATGCCCGGGTTAGGAGGCACTAAGAATACGCTTCGACTTTTGGTTTTCTTCGAATCTCCAACTTTCTTTTGTGATATTGTCCTCTTGAAGTTTCGTTCTGTTCACAGTTCATTGTTGCATAGGTACACTAGGATTGTAACGACATTGATTCAGCTTAGAGTAATCGTACTTAATTAAGGCCAAAAATACTTCTTAAAACAGCGTTTACATGCGACGACTAAAATTGATAAGGGCATGTTCTTCATATATGTATATTATTCGTGTTTTCCTGTACTCAAAGTTTTTTCATTCTGTTAGTTTCTTACTCTGTAAAAAGGCGTTGGTACCGGAATCGCAAATATATGCTGCTCAAACAGAAAGCAAAATTGTATTTACTCAACCATACATTCATACAAATTTCCGTTCTCTCCCACTACCTTATTTCACTTATAGCAATATACAATAAAAGAGAACTGCTTTTATTCAGATAATATCATAAAAACGTATTATGGAGCAATATATTAGGAAATGGCAGTCACTGAACGTGTAAGAGTGTTAAGGCATCTGTCTGTACACATAAAACAAGGGTATAAAGTTGACTCCGGACTATTCGTTTGGGAAAACGCAATGTTTGCTTTTGTGAGTGAATGAGTATATGCACACGGAACAACTGCATAGTACTTGTACTTTGCAGAATAAATAGTAAGACAGTCGGAGGGTAAAAGAAGAGAGAGATGCAATATGTCCGGGCTATCTTTTTATCTCTGAAATGCATATAACTCCACTCATGGAAGAAAGATGAACCCGTAAATCCAAAGAATCCCCAAGAAAACACAACGGACAGGCTCACCGACACTCGAGATTTTTGTAATTTCCATCTTTGATTCTACGCTAAAGGAATATGATACTTACCTTTTTATTTCGAGATTCATCTTTGCCATAGACTGTAGTGTACATGGTAGGGGAGAAACGGCAAATGCACTAAAGAATAGCAATCCGATTGTGTGTTGTCTTGTCTTTTTTCATTTGTGTCGAATGTTTTATGTCCTCATTTATCAAGAAAGAAAGTTGAAATATGAGCAGAAGGGAGATGGATGAGGCTCGCCATTCGAAAAAGGAGAGAGGAAAAATCTGAGCTCAACATATTAAATATTTTGCCTGTCTACAAATATAGCTGGATAACATTAAAGACTATTTCGTTTGATGTTATTGTGATGTTCGCTTTTCCTCATGAGGAACATTTAGGTTGAATGCTGGAAATACATACCAATTTTGGCACACATAGTCTTATAACAAATGACACGAGTTTACCGCCAAAGAGCTACACAAGATGATCTGCGGTCGAAATCTGTAAAGAATATTGTTTTTATAAGTCCACAAAAGCAAACTGGTAAAAAATAGCTACACAAATCCATTGAATTAAAACTATAAACTTGTCACGAAAAGAGTATCACAAGGGTATTGTCGAAACGGGAAGTGGAAAAACACATCAATGTACTATACAAGTTAGTGGAACAGCTATTTTTGAGGATAACGATTGAAGGATTAATGGAAACAATGATAGACATATTGACTTCAAAGAGGTAATGCAAGAAAAGAAAAATATTCAATTGTGGATACGCATACCGTGCTTAATATTGTGTCAGTGTTTTTTAGTTCAGCAGAATCGGCAACTTTATGATTTTTTGAGAATAAGGTTTCAATATAGCCTGTCGTGATAGATTGACAGAGATACTTTTTACTCGAAAACTCATTCAGCATTGACTTGACAAATGAATGTATTCTTACTGATGCGCATTTTGTGCCCAATTTTTTTTCAACTTTTTAGCAGTTTGTCTAATAAAAATAAGAATGCTCACAATATTTCATGCAACACATTTTGTGACATTCTCTTCGAAGTAACCATTCTCGGGACCATTTTTTCTTTATTTTTTACATTTTGTGTGCAGCTGACATTCATACATTTACTCAAGTTACGCCCTTTGAGTACTAATTGTGCAGTTGTGTTCACCAATAGCTCAGGGAATTCTAAAAAATGCACATGAACAAAACTCCGGCGGTCATGTATCAACCAGTAAATTCGGTAAATAGAACCAAACGGGATTTACTAACTTAAAAGTTGGTTTAAATGTCTATTCCGCTTCAGGATAGCAAAACTGTGCCCACGGGTGCCATTAAGGTCGAGTAAAGGGGTTTGCTTCTCTGCTTGCTCTTGCTATAAATTATATGGATGACCAGTAGCATTTATCCTTCTATTACTAACGATTTTCCCGATTTAGTTCGTTTTTGAGCATTTTCTTACACAAAACACAGTACTAACGACAATTATATATTGTACTGACCAGGAGCCAGAGCAATTTGGCATTCTATAAATGCTTTCTTATCAAATTCATTGTGTTTAGTGTATAGGTACATTTAGTTACTTTGTACATATGAATCAGCTTTACTTGCTTATATGTACGTCATTGCTGAACACAAAATCTATGAGTTTATGAGCTGGAAAACATGAGTCATTGTCCGTAAAGAGCTATTTATTTTTTGGGATATAGTAATATTTTATCTTCAAGGGGTTTGCTTCTCCGAACTCGAGAAATACAGTAAATTTGATGTGCAGTGAAAGAGTTGAGGAAAAATTTATGGAACAATGAAACTGGTCATTTGTGTACAAAGAGAAAAAAGTGTAAGTCCATTAAGTTGAATGATTTACACTCGTGCAGCTTCTATATTTTTATCATAGCTTCCTTTTCCTCCGTGTTATCCATCGAATTCTATCTTTTGTTTTCAAGTTACTTTTCTACGCGATGTGTTGCAGCGATTTTGAGGCGTTTTGGCCGGGATGCTGTACTCAATTAGCAGGATATGGCTTGTCAGTAGTTCTATAAACCAGTATCGTGATTAGCAAACAGTAGTTGTCCACTGTTGACTGTTGTCCCTTCTCTTCATAATGATAATTACACTTTCCCATTTCGATATAGTGCGGATTAACCACTATTAATGCATAAATATGTTGGTACACTTATAAAAAAATTTCACTTGCTTCATATGCGATGCCTATTCCAGCTATCGTCATTCTGGAGGGTGCGTAAAGGAAACAAAGAGTGATAGCTGACGAACTTCATGTATCTGGCGAACAAATGCCCATGCTTTTTAATTCAATAGGCAGATTATCAGGAGAAAAAGTGTTTTTGACAATGTCACAAGAGATTTTTTGTTTGTAAAAGTCAACTCATCGTGAGGTTCATGCATTGTGAGCGAAGGGGAAGTTGGAAAAGGGGAAATTTCTTTTCTCTTGTATTATTTTCTGGCTTTTTTTAGCTCTGTGGAAGCTCTATTAGTAAACTACTTACGAATAGCTTTGTGTCTGCCAGACGAAAGATGTGCAAGCCAAAACTCTCTACATTTGCTCCACGAATTGAGTGGTTAGATTGACATTACTAATACCTTACAAATGGTAAGTTGACTCAACCTGGCTCAGACCTCTCGTTTTGTAGAAGAATTGCTAGTCCAAGTAAAGAGAGCCACGATGTACCATACACCCCCATCCAATTCATAAAGCTAACTTTTTGCCTTTCCATTTGAATTACCAGAGAGAAAATTCGAGGTTGAAGCGAAACGTTTTCTATTTCTGAGAATCGAACGGGCACTGCAGTTTGCTACCTCATCATTGTTTTTGGGGGCGATGTTTTACCACATTTATCCAAAATATCAGGTCGAGTTCAATTTTTCAATGCATTTTTCCACTTTCACTGCTTATTACTGGGACGACAGAGAAAATAGATTTTCTCCCCAGCCTTTTTGAAGATTCTTCTTCCGAGGAGAGGAAAACTAATGTGGGCGAAGGTAGAAAAGGGAGAGAATATCACCATAGGAGAATGATGTGGAAGAGAAGGCATATATTTTGATACTTTTATGTTTTTGCTTTATTATTATTACTACTACGTAGGGAACGCGTTTCCTTGCGACTCACCAGAAATCGAGTGCCAACGGTAGGTAATATGAAATGGCAAATAGAAAAGTGACAGAGCAAGAGTAATAGCAGCAACCCGACAGTAAAGAGAAATGAAGTTGCTGATTCCATGTAAGGTAACTGGAAAACCAGCTTCACCCCTTCCACCGCTGTTACCCTTTCAAATTGAGAACTTTTTTTGTAAGTCAAGTCAAATACGGTGAACTTGCTCCTGGTTCTGAGTGTAAAACTTGAAACTTTTTTCCGTCATATTTTTCTGTTTCAGAGCAAACATTACTGAGCAAAAAAGTTTATATAACTGCGTACGTTGTTTGTTTAACTTTCTTTTCTCCAGAATTGTTATTTTTCATTCACGGAAGGGTGAAAGACTCACTTCAGAAGTTAGGCCAATGTTGATATCGTATTCCATTCTGCTCTTGTGCTTCAGTTTCAACTTCAGTGTATTCTTTGTTTTTGGTCCTCATTGAAACCCCATATCCATTGACATGCCACGTAGGGAAAGTAAAGAGCCTAATTTCTGACGGATTTAAAGTGTCCAAAAACCCTCATTGATGGTGACAGCAAACAGCTAGTTTATTATGCATAATAGCATGCACCATTTTGCGTTAAGTTTCTCGCAAGGGGTAGATAAAAGTTCCATAAAACATTTTCCCTGTTGTCGTTACCGCGATTCGTGGTGTTCATATTGTCATTCAGTCAACATTCCTTGTTCAGTGTTAGCAAAAACCATGTTCTAATTTTGTTGAATTGTTCTCTTGTCAGAATCAGTTTTTGATCTATCCGTTTAAGATCAATAAGAAAACTTTTGGAGGACCGTTGATTTAAACCAGTCACAAGTCTTTTGGTCCCAATGATTTGGTCTTGAGTTTAAACGACTCAGCCTTATTAAAATTTTATTCATTACATTGGATATTTCAATGCATCATGCAGAATCAAAAATGTATCGTAGTTTCTTTGTTAATTGTTTCTCTTATTTCAGTTATGATGTGATCCGTACTTCAGATTAAAAAATGCCATTATTAACATTTACATGCGTTAAAAAAGAAAGAAAAAGTTTCACTCACATGTGAGCAAATTTCACACACTGAAAACTGTCCTTGCCCTTTAAACTATCTGTAACATGTGAGTATCCATGATTGTGCGAGTATGTATGAATTCTTTAGGTTCACTGGATTGCAATAATAATGGCGAAAATAATCCGTTTCCTGGTTTCTGACGTTCCTAATTCCATTGCCTGTTACAAAGCTGGATCTTACATGTTGGAGAATTCTTTTTTGTCATTGTTAAAGTACCAACCATACTAATACTCATTTCCCAGATATTCCATACAGGTTTTTTTATAGAATTTGGCTGTGCCTTTTTGACAGAATAATTTGGTTTATGGATTTTACGTGCTTTTTCCTAGTTAAGCACCATGGATAAGACTGAGTAATGTATATGGAAATGGAGTAGCAGATCTTTATATCATGGCACTTATCTCTACTTCCGTGGGATTCACTTGAGAAAATGTTGATGTTCGAGCAATAGCGGATATATTACTCCATATAAATTTGAACACGAAGTCATATTCTATTAAATATCCTACATAGTTGCGGCTTCCTGGAGTGATTGTGTACTTGGAATAAGGTTTTTTTCTTTTTCCTTTTTTTCTCTTATGAGAAAATTTTACTGTCTCCTTTCTTACACCAAGTGAAACACCAGTGAAAGCAAATAAAAATGCGAGAACTTGAGCTCATCCATTCGGATGCGGAGATGTTTCGTATTGAATGTACAAATGTATTTGTACATTACATATAAATATATCAAGAATAATAATAGCAGACGCAATTCCACGTCACTAGGAAAATTCTTTTCATACCACACAAGTTCAAATTTGCGAAATTATAAAAAATTGGATCACCTCTAAGGAGTATTTTGCCATTACGAAATAATGAATATCATACCATACTCACTCATACTCGCATTTTCAAGAAAATATTCCAAGTCGGCCTGAGTACCATCTTCTTAACACACGTAACACGGTTTTATTTTTGTAAATTGCAGTAAATTTCTACATTAAAAGAGAAAAGTTCATTTTGGCCAAGTAAAATTGGCGCGTTTCAAGCATGAAGGGAGTGTGTTTCTAAAAGAAAACAAAAATGGGATCACTGCATATTCCAAATTATTGAATTTCGTATATACTACCATATCATTTGGTTGAAGTTTTTCCGCTTCGCATTGGACGGATGTCTATATCGGACCCGGAGATCAGGTATAAATTGCATAGTGATCCCATAAGCTATTTAACGAGAAGTCATTCGAGCTATTCGGCGCTGGCGTAGCTAGCCAATTTTGCGAGATATCGCATATACATTTATGTAATTATATTTANCTATACTATGCGGCTATCTAGGCAACGATTTCACATGATGATTTCCCGTTAAATAGATCTTAAATTGTAGTCTAATTCCATTTGGTTATCTTCTAAGACCATAACATTTAAATATAATTAATTCTAAAAAAAAGATCGATCTAAAACGATTAGTTGCTTTACAAAATATATTTCTTCTTTAAAGCAATGTAGTAGCAACAGAGAATAGAAATAGCCAAGAAGTAACACATTTGGCCATTTTTGTACCTTAGAGCTTTTCACGATAGGGCACCGGGAAAGTGCGGCTCTCGTGTCTTTAGTTAGTGAAATGCTTCTGTTGCTCTTTTGTGAGTTCATTCTTGTCTCATTTATGATATCTGGCTAGTAGGACTGTGTACATTGTACTTTTTGAATTTATAGTACAATTAAAAGGTTGAAAGTTACCATTCCAAAAAAAAGTTTTTCCAGAGTACAACATAAGTACTTGCACTTACACCAAACCTGGATAGGTTTTCAGATGGGGTCATGTTAGAGTAAGAAGCTTTTGGAAAGCTATTACTCTTGTAACATACGGTCTTCATAGCCAATATCTTGTCTTACGTTTTCGACATCTCTCTTAAAACCAGGTTTTCTCCACAGACCTCTTGCAAACGAAACAAGCTTCATCGCACAATAACTTTGTTAGGTTCAACTCCTATTATTGTCGAACGAGATCCCTGAGCTGGATAGACTTTTGTTTCCTTTTCTGGGGAAAGTGTTGGTTCTGTATTTCAACTAAATACGATTTAATTCCTTTGCAGGCAAGGTATATTGTTGTTTTGATGGGTAGCACTTGGCGCTAATATGTTTTCCTACAACTTCCCCGCTCGATGTTCCTCTCATTCCTCTAGTCATTACGGAACACATGTATTTTGACACTTCCTCGTATAAGGATGGTATGGTCTTCAGAGGGTAGAAAAATGGAGTGACTTGTTTTCAAGAGTTTTCACAACTCTTTTCCCAACGATTCCACTTGATCTATGTACACCGGCCATTGTTGGAGTAATTGCTCGGAGAGGGCTTACAATGGTAAATGTGATGCAGAGCTTATTCTCTTGGAAAAGTTATGGGTTTGTTTTTGGCCCATAGGCACTACATATATGAGTTTGAGTTTACCTACTCATATACTTCATCTAAAGTACCTCTGTTAGTCTGAAACCAAAGTTAGAGTTTCCTATTTTTGAAAACACAAACACGAGCTCAGTGTATTGATAAGGTATACAATTCCCAAGTGTGCTCTATGGGCTTCGTCAGAACGATACAAAACAAAATTATGATCTAGAAAAGAGAAGCAATTTCGCAGTTTTAATAGCCATTTCATGAAAGAGAGTGAGATTCAAGAAAACCGGGATTCTAAATTAGTGTTTGTTTTCTTGGACAAGGTGGCAGACTTGAAGGTACATATGTCGTGTATTTAATGTCTTTGTTGCTAAATTCTTGTGTGTGAGTTCAAGCATATTTTTATGAGATTTTGACTTGACTACCAATAGGCCTATACCAAATGCCAAATTCTTTGTCAAAGTAATTAGTTCCTGTAATGTGGTTTCCTGTTCATGTATTGGAACTTGAACTTGAATGAAACACGAAAACCACAAACGGCTCGGACAAAGAAACCTGTCATGATTTACAGAATATTGATCGTTTAAAGGAGGAAATCCAACTTTACCGGCGTGACAACTAAAGAACAAACCAATAAAAAGTACTCAAAGTTGGTGCTGTTCCAGATGACGCAATACTTCGTCCGTTTTGCCTTGAGTTTGTAGATTTTTCTTATTGTTTTCCTGCCGGTAACGTTTGCGCTTGGCGCTTGGATAAATGAATTCTTTTATTTGACGTGTAGGATGGCAATAGCGAACTATTACAATATATTACGGATTTCACATATGATGTCAGAATTCCGAATATTTCGTTTATTATTGTAAGTTACTGTTACGCCTCATATATGCGAATATTTTTGCAAATAGAAGATAGCGTTTTTGATGCATATATTATTTTTAACTAGGTAAATACTAAATACTTCTGGAACCCAAACTCGTCATTCATACACTCGATTCGATGTACAACATTGGGAGTAAAGAAGTTGTCTTGATATTCATCTAATTTACAATGGACACAGCAGTTGCCTCATGTGACATTTTGTATCGGATGTGTTCTCGGTACTAGATTGTAGACTCATATCGACTTTTGTTTCTTGTGCCCGGATGATTCTAAAATCGTTTTTACTAACATTGCGCAAAGTTGCCAGCTTATTTATTTGTCAAACAAGGCTGTTGGCGATAACAAATTTCTGAAACAAAATGTGTAGAATGAATGATCCTAAATGAATCAATGTATGAATGAAGGGCCTGAATGATGAAGTTTCGTTTCTATTCACCGCTGAAGTTGTTGCTAACTGCGCTTAGACATATTTGCTCGTTTCCCTGATTTTTTTCAACTTTTCAATACAATATCTTGCTGATAGTACATAAGGATTTGAGGTATTTTGCTGTCATCAGGTTTTCTGAGTGAAAGAAATGGAGTTTCTTGTCCGTAAAGTTTCTACACAAAGTCATATTGAAACGGTTCAGTTGTTGCACTCAAACGGACAACAATACAACTTCGATCATTTTTCGACAAAAAAGCCAAAATACTTATCCTTATCATCATCGTCATCAATTTCCTAGCAAGGCTCAAGGATACATGAAGAGAATGGTCAAGGATGAGTGACCCAATCTGGAGGATATGTTATTGTTGTTTGTATTGACGTACAAAACTGAAGTTCCGAAGTCTCCGATATAAATGGACTGAATGCCTACATCCACAGCAAACTATTATTACGACTTGAAACATCATTTTTCTTACGACTACATACAACTGATGCTTTTACGCGCAAGTTTGTTACTTGAAGAACGAACCCGAGAAAGTTATTTGGCAAAGCTCATCTATTTTTATGTGGTCTAAGAAGGACGAGCAAAACATCGTTCATCATCCAGCTATGGTGTACCCGTATATACGCCCACTATTTATGACAAGAGTTTATATTTTGTAGATGAAGCAAAAAGTAGAGGAAAAATGAGTGTTCTTTGTAGTTACTAAATGTCAGGACATTCAGTCGAGAAATATGCCGAACAGTTACGGGAAGAGCAACAAACGAATATAGGCATCTGACGATAATTGAAGTCGTAAGTGAATTCCGGTAAGGATACAGATACTGGAGTCTTCAAACTAAATTAGATGAATGGCGGCTCCAACTTGTGCTTTTATTGCGTCGGCATTGGAAACGCGAAAACTTATTTTCGAGCAAGAAGGTCCTCGTGTAGGAAAGGAGATATAAAAGGCCGTACAAACAGTCAGTTACGATTTCCTTTGTACCGGAAACTACAAAAAATCTCTTGTGAAAATCGCTGGTTAGTATAAAATGGCAGGCATGCTTTCCATGATTTTTAGCCATTCAATAATGGTGAAAGGATTCTTTTCCTAATTAAAATGATCAAGTTTTACGATTCCTACACGTAGTATACCTTCTTCAAAGCGTTTTTCATAAAATGCAAAAATGATCACCATTAGTCATAGAATTATGCATTTCAAACATTTTCCCAGCTTTAGCTCCATTCTTTACGGTTTCTCACCTGAAATCATGTGTTTTATTGAAACCTTAAGAATTTATAATTTATATGATTGGCTTACGGTAGATTATGAAATTCCGTAAATAATATTCCGTAACGTAACTTCTGTAGGTATGGATGTTGGTATTTTAAATGCAAACCTAGATGTTTCAGAGGGATCGCGTCCCTAGAGCACTTTTATCTACAGCTGCTTACGCATCCACAGAATAGCTCCAGGTTCAAATTTCACAAGTTAAGAGTTGTACATAGCATTATATGCTAACGGACTGAAAGTTTTACGTCTGCAACTCTGCAAACCTTATGTATGAAACTTTTCTAAGCGTCTTCAAAAACAAGTTTCTGCGGAGCATCTCGCTTATTCTCTGGTTTCTTGATTCGCATACGTACATACACAGAGAAAATTCTCTTTACTTGTACATTTTATTAATAATATCTACTACTTCTAGCGGAAAACAAAACCAACTGAAACTTTACTGCGGGCTAGCGCAGCATTTCCATGAGCTGTTTTTGTTTTCCACATGTTTCTTGAAAAACTAACTCGACAATTCTAAACTTTGCAACTTTCATGAACAGTCGTGCGGGAAGCAGACTCTTCCTTAATTGGTAACGCTACTTTTCCGGAAGTTTAACTTGTTTATAGTTTTAGGACTTGTAATACGTTCCTGAAGACCTTGCGTTCTGTTTGCTTTGGGTTCCTCCTTCTATCATTTTATAATCATCATTTTGTGCGTCTCTTATTGTCGACTAATTAGAGATTACTTGAACATAATGTGTGTTGCTCTATTGTAGTGCGTTTTCTCATTTAATGTATTATGTGAACTGCATGAACATACTTTTCGTTTAGTGTTTATATAACACAGAATAAAACACACCCTTGAACTATGATAGAATATAAAATTCAAGATTTAGCGCCACTCTAGCTATTTTGTGATGGTGAAAGCGCTTGACTATGTAGGTGCATCAGGATTACAAGATACCGTTTTTAGTGAAGCTCTTTATTCTCTTAATACTGCTAAACTTTAGTACGCCCTGTAGTAGAGATTAAGTAGTAGAGATTTCTGGCTCCTTGCGATTGAAAATAAACAATAGTCTGTTGTCTGTATTATACCCTGAAATCTTATTATCTCTATTTTATCCCTTTTTTGTTTATATTTCTGTTCTTATTTGAAGTTTTTAACCATGTTTCTCTTCCTCTCTACTGTTCATGTTTCAAAGAACTTGAATTTGCTGTAGCAGTGGATAATACACGACATAACATCGTACATGCCATAATACCCTTAGCGTTTACTACGAGAAATTTTCACGGTTACAATTTTCGAGATATGCAAGTTGCGACTAAGTCTTAACTCTTCGTTCAAAAGGAAATGTATTGCATACGCAGCATGTTCCTTTATGTGAATTAGAGGCAGTAGTTATAAAGGGAAAACTGCTGTGTAGGGAGCATAACTCCAGTATAGAACTATAAAACCAAGAGTCAGTATGTGTTCACGTGACTGTGGACTAATAAAATAATAATAATAATGCGTTTATTTTCTTTTAGTTTCCTCGTAAGGTTCAGTTATAACTCCAGTATAGAACTATAAAACCAAGAGTCAGTATGTGTTCACGTGACTGTGGACTAATAAAATAATAATAATAATGCGTTTATTTTCTTTTAGTTTCCTCGTAAGGTTTATTACACCATCAGACATGTGAAGTTAATATTAAAGTTAGCTTTAAAAAAATGAAGTTTGTTTCATTAAATTACATTCTTGTAGGCGAAATATTCTAAATCAACAATATTATTAATCAGACCTTGAAATTTATGCTTCGTACTTTTATGCAGATGCTTGATTTGAGAGGAGAAGAGAGATTACTTTATTCTTAAAGAGAAAGTACAGGGCAGTTCATAAACATCGCATAAACTGCGTTATACACATAATAAAATTCTTACTTGAATAATACAACACCCGGCAAAACTATTTTTCTATTTTCTTTTGACCATCTTATTCAGCATCAGAACCTTAACGAGATGAAGGATAAAGTTTTAGGAGGTATTCAGTTTTAATTTTTTTAAAGTACATCAAAAGGTCTTTTCGACAGTGTGGATCCTTGTGTGCGCTTCCAAATCGAACTGAGAGAAAATGCCTCGAATCCAGATGACAAGTCACGTATAACTAAGAAAGAAAAAGAACTTACAAGTAAATGGTGCGATGTTTATGAACCCAACTGTACGTACAGGTATCTTGTCATTACAAATTTCATTAGGTAATTTGAAATACTTAAGAGTAGATTTATCT
>VICI01001772.1:0-19958 GCA_019593645.1 Akabosia matsudoensis | reverse complement strand
GAAAATGGTTAGCAGTCTAATCATTGAGATTGTTCTTATTGTAATTATGTGTTCAGAACCTTTGTTATATGTATGCGAATGGATTCTCCTCGATTAACGTTTAAACCATCAGAAATCAAAAACGAATATCTTGGGTGATGCATGTTAAACCCTAAAAGGGCTTTTGTTTGTTATACCTAAACCTTACTGTCAAACTAAGTATATCTTGTACGGAAATAAATCTGGTGATTGAAAAACGCAATTTATATAGGTATATATTTTTTTGTCCTCTCATGAATCTTTCTGTGTAAAGTAATGAAACAAAGGGCTTATTACCCAACAACTTGCAGTATACGCTGGCAACTCGTTATTTCTGTATGTGACACATTTTTACAAATTATTGACTCGGGCACACATGTATAGATTATTCAGTGGCAAAAATGGAAGAATATCGCTTAGCTTATATTTTAAACATAATGTTGTGTTTTCATTCTAATTTAAGGAATGACGATAATCATTCTTAAAGGTTGCCAATATCTGGCGCTTTTGTCTAAGGCGCAGTTAAACGCAACATGAACAAGTTCACTTCTGTAAATATATTATTTTATTTTATTTACTAGCATTAACTTTTATCCCAATTTATATACTCATTTAAATGTGCCGCGGCCATTTTATTGGTTTCAGAATATAATATTTTCGGATATAGTGTTCTACAATAGAGATACTAACCGGTATATCTCTATTTGTTCTATGGAACCTTTAGTAATTTTCTAAAATATGCGTTGCGTGGAATTTCAAAAATTACGCGAGCTTCCTTGAGGGGAAAAAAGTTGTAACAGGGGAAAAGGGTTATATGACATTGAATAGGACACATGATATTTTATTTTAAAATAATCAAATCTAAATCGCGGAAATTTTTACTTTAGTTCGCATGTCCTTTCAATTATATTCTCATTCATGACGAATTGAAATGATTTTGCTAAAATATATAAATAAGTCGCGTTTTACGAACAATCTTCATAAAGTCTACGTACTACTTCAGCATTGAATTGAATTTTATTAATAACATTTCTGATATGTATCATACATGCAAGCAATTTGTATTTACATCAGTCGGTCTGTTAAACGTTCATTATAGTCTAAGCGTAGGCATTTCTGAAGAAGGTCATTGTTTTCTGCATTTATACTAATCGAAACCATATGCAGAACCTGAAATCGCCACCATAATATTTATTATGCAAATTTAAATATTTAGCTTATTGGTTTATATAGCTTGTTTTATTCCAAACATTTCACGATAGCTTATTGGTTTATTTCTTTGTAGTTACAACTCTAGTTTTGCATATGCTTCCATCCCTGGGAGAGCAACTTGTTTCTCTGTTTGCAAAATTGTCCACAACATCTTTGTTAGTGTAACATATTATGTATTAGATTTTTAAAACAAGTCATTACCTCCTTTGATTTACCCATAGAGTATATAATTTTTTCCATTTGTTTGTACGAGGGCGGCTCTAGTTTCCTTCATAGATTAACTAACTTTCCTTTATACTCTAAGGATTTACCGAATTCCATAGAAAATTAACCTGGGAGGAAACTCATCCGTGTTATCACGAACAAGGATGAAATATGAAGTCAAATTGTACCGTGTTGCCTAATTATTTACGAAGGAAACGTTTGCATTGAGGAAACAAAGTCAAGATGAGAAATTGTTGGGGAAATATTAATACAACATGGAACTTTGGCAAATATACCATGTAGAAAGGATTGTTTTAGGGAATTTCAGCATGAATATGATCCACTGTCCGTCCGGAGACGGTTAACCAAATGATCGCGCGTCTTCCGAAGCCTGAGAATGAACCTATGTTTTACTATCAGTCAGCAATTACTCTCATCATACTGAATTCTCATGCAATACAACTTTCACCTGTATACGTCACAAAATAATACTGGTGTGCATATGCTATAAGTAGTTAGGAATTCTCATTTGATTGTACTTCAATGAAACGACCTCAGTGTGTCCACAAGGCTATGCAGACGATTGCAACTGTAAAGGCTCCATTTATTTATTGGTCGTCCGCCAAGATACTATACTGTTTCTACTAACTGAGTTTCAAAAATCTTAACTATGTACTATAGCATCTTAGTAAGATGTATTCCTAGTCATTATGATAGCTTTAATGTTTAGGCGAAACTTTATAGTGTTTTTCGTTTGCCAAGACATTTCTGCATGACCGGCTCCAGAAGAGACAAAACTTTTGTAATTCATCTCTCATGATATCCCTTGAAACACCCTAGTATGGCTTTCTCTCTACACTACTAAGGCCGTTCTTTATTGAACATGTACTCACTCTATAAAAAGATAAATTACACATAGATTCTTGCAAAAAAGCAACTTTCTCTTCTAGCCTAGACAAACATCGTTGCACTAAGAGTCATAACCTTCAGAGTACTTTTTAAAGGTTCCTCTAAAGAAGCTAGTTACCATTGAAGTCCTTTGCCTTGAAAGTCTATTGCCAAAAAATGTTTAACTTTGTTCTATCACAGGACTTAGAACTTTCGTTTGTAAAACGGTAGTTCATGTTACATGTAAGCGTATAATACTAACTGCTATGCTATTCAAAAAAAATTATAAGAAAAAAAGCTACTGTTTTTAATGGGCATTATTGAGTCGCATAAAAACGCAGCTTAAACAAACATTGTTCCCTTACAAAAGCCTTTGATTTCGTCCTAAAAAAATTACTAAGGCTTTCATGTCGGGTACTCTTGCCAAAATTAAACGCAAACTGAAAATATGCTTTAAAAAGTACCCTTGAAAATATTTTTGAGAAAAAAAGTAAGCGAACATTTAAATGAATAATTGGTTGCCAACTTTTTTTGGAGCAATTTCTTTGGCACTGGAAACCCGTGGGAATGGCAATATGAGTGAACATCGTGTCAAGACGGATGGCTGAAGAGAGGAAAATCGGAACGGTCCTTTTTACCCCGTGTCCCTATGTGATTTGGAAAGAAATGATGCTCCTGAGTCCTCACAGAAACCAATTTTATTCTGCATTGAACTCCATTCTAGACCGGATGTGCTTCCTGCCACATATTATTACTAGTTCTAGCTCGAAAATGTACGGCAAGTAAATACAAGAGAAGATTTGCTAGTACATGCACATCGTTCCGTTTCTAGAAGAAAGTCTTTTCCGTTTTTTAGCGTACCGAATATTTATTACGTAAGCTCCGGAGCTATATCAGAATTGATTTTGTTTTGACGGGGAGTACTACTCCCTCCCGGAATTTGTCACGCGAAGCGTACAATTATCTTGAAGCCGAGCCCAACTTCCTCTTTAGAGTTATCGAACAAGGCTTGTTACACAAGTCGTTTTGATAGAAACTAGTATCAGGCTATATAGACAAAAGCATGTATAAACTTTTGAAAGGAGAAAAAAAAGTTGAGCCACTTTTTTATTATTTCTCTCAAGTAAATTCTTAATAAGTAGGAAAAGTAGTGTTCTCGAACTCAATAGGGATTTTTTTTTCATCGAAAATTGTCCTTTTTCAGGTCAAAAGCAAGTGAGTTGTAGAAATCCACTTACACAAGCTTAGGCTCTTCAGTATTGTATAAGAAAGGGTTTTGAATTGCGTGTTGCTCAAAAATTTCGGACGGGCCCAATTCCCTTTCCTCGCTAAAAAAAAGACATTGATCATAACAAGTTGTTTGTTGTTTGGATGGAGGGATTCGATGGGAGGGAGTCTGGGAAAATGAAAACCCATCGGGATTCAGGATTGTACATCGATTTCGTGGACAAAAACGACAGGAGCAAGATAAAATCAGTACGTACTTGATTGCATTTCAAAGAAAATAGTCTTAGTTTCATTCACGGAGCAAATTACGCCCACAAACTATAATATTTTTGCTCAAGGAAAAGCCCGAGCCGAAAGAAGGAAACCGCTCTCAGCAATAATGAACGATGCAGGTCTATTGTTCTTGCTAGAGTACACAGTTACTTTTCCTAGCATGACCAAAATTTAGCTGAAGAGGAAAATTGGCGATCCAAATTAGAATCCCAAAACAGCAAGAGGGAGAAATTGTACAATGTGATTCAAATCAAGTGTTTAAGCTAGTAAAATCTTGACAAGGACAGGATTTTGTTTCCTCGGTCGAATCGGTCAACGGTTTATATGGTTCTGCGTAATTCAGGCTCTTATTGCATGCTCTATTTTTCGCCTTGTCGTCTCACGAAGAAAACAGAATGAAATCTGAAAACAGCTTATAAGAGCATTAGTAATATAGGACTTTGTTGTTTTACTAAAGAGCAAATCTCCCTCGTATTGTTGTACGAATACAGATGAAGTTAGATTAGATCTCTCGAGATCAAGTTTAGAGTGACAAATCTGTAGTATCGACCGCTTGATCGGAGTTGAAAAAAGGTTCAACTGACTTGTGAGTAAAAAATTTATGGAGAGTCTACAAGATGTACAGAATGTGTACGGGTTTTCAATAGGGACAAGCCTTCCATCGCGTGTCTCATATAAGACGACTTGTACTTAAAAGATTAAATGTACACTTGCTGGGTGACAAGGTATTGTTATTTGAATCACACACTATGATCTTGTCTGGCAAGTGCAATATAGTTTTTTTCCTGTACAAAATGACACGTCCTGGGGAACACACTATTTCAATCTAAAACGCCAAGGGACATCAAATCCGCATTGCATTGATGCTGAATACAAAGCTTAGGTGTTAGGTAAGTGCTTAGTTGTTACATTAATACCCTTTGAACTTGCCCGGTTGACTTTCTCGCAGAGCCATAAAGACCTTCAGTAAAACGATAGAATAAAATAGCACCAATTCAGTTGTGTTCGTTGGAAAACCGCAGCAGTGTATATTATTAAGTACCCAAAGAAAAAGCTGATTAGTTTCCGCTTCCATTTATACCAATGCAGAATGCTAGACCCTGTCAACCCAGCCATTATTTATACATTTACTTCATACGTGCAATGTAGAAATTTAATTGAATTCGCTCCTTTTACATTGATGAACATGTATTTCCATTTCGTTCATACAAAGAACTTATCTACAAGTTAAACTGTTGAACATTAGCAACCCAATTAGCCGAGTTTTTAGCCCTATAAAATGTACTGATGTAAGTAAACCGTAGGTTGCACATATTATTAACGCTCCGTCACAAATCTTTAGGACACATTACCTCCACAAGTCCATAGAAATAGCCTGGAACAACTCGATCGAGCAAATGGTAAATGCATACAAATATCTTGGCGGGACAAAGAAACATGCTCATCGTTGCTTTACAAATAAGATATGGAGGTACGGAAGCGTGCATTAACGTGCGAAGGGAATCCGGTAGGAAAAGATGTTTAGGTTGAACAATTTTTTCCTTCCAGTCACCAGAACACTTTGAGCCCTCGCTTTTGTTTGCATTCTTGTACTGGAGGAACAATGTAGGCGATCCGGCCTGGATGCGCGTGGGTGGTTCCAATAAATTTATAATATTTGGACATGCGAGTAAAGCCAATTTATAACGTATTTTGTGGATTTAAAAAGCCGGGAAGGAAGTCAACGCCTTTTTACTACTGCGTTCATAATGTTACTTCCACTCTGGATCGGGTACATTCCATTCTCCAACACGGATCGACATCAAGTACACCATTCCTGCAGATGATGATATCTACAAAGGAATTTTCATTCAAGTATTTGCAAAAAACCTTGAAAGTTTGCACGAGAAAGTGTCTCGCACGTAACAAAAAATGGAAATAGAACGTAACGTTATTACCATCATCATCAGGAGCTTGCCAGTAAGCAAGGTTTATTCTGAGAGTGGGTGTAATGAAACTACGTCATGAAAAAAAAGAAAATACTCTACTTTCACCAGGCTTGAATGCGAACAGCTAGCCTTTTCGAATGCCTTTATTGCCTCCTATTATAGCCCACAGTTCGGGTAAAGTTTACAAATTATAATAGCCCATCCCTCTGATGCACCACCATTTTAGTGTATCTCTCGCAAAAAGGGTGCACACCAAATTTTAGGGAGGGCGATGGAGGAAAATGGATGACTTGATTAGTTAGTACGAAAGAGATTATTATTTATTATTATTATTTTAAACTGTAGTATCTACAAAACATTTTTCTATTTATTTTGCGATATTGTTATCCATTGTAACGCCTTCAATTATAGCCGGGCAGTAAGAGGAATAAATACGGCATGTCATGTTGTTCCATAATATTTTCAAAATAACTGTTCGGTCTAGTGAATGCCTCTCTTTGAGTTCATTAGAGTGTGAACTGGAGAATTTTTTGTTTGTGTTTTAATCAAACCTGATACAGATGCAAATCATTGAATTTTAATGAGCGGGAAAAATCTTCCCAGACCGAAACGAGAGAGCAGTTATATCTTCTTTTTTTATTCTATGGACATGCAACTTTGATGAACTTGCTGTTTACTTAATAATTTCTCATACTGTATTCGCTGGGTAACATAAGTTTCCTTCTGTTTGTTTGGGTTGTTCATAAGTGACAAAAGCTGTTAGCTTTAAAAAATACATTACTCCCTTGTGAACGGCTTCTGAGACAAGAGAAATAATAGGGAAGGTTATGTGGTGACGCTATTAAGGGGTACAAAAAACGACTGTCTGTAGGGTTTTTTTTTTCATTCTGGAAGGTCGTTAGCTAGAATTTTTTTATCTTTTGTTTATAACGCACGGAATTGGTGGGGACTTGGAAGTTAAATTTCATGAATGTTTTTGCCCGCTTTCATGATTATCGCAGCAAAGATATGAGAAGAATTTAAATTGAACTGTTGGTGGTGGGTAAGATGTGACTGGCTGTACCGTAATTATAAATTGTTTGTCGGGATATCATAATTGCATAGATGTATACAACTGGCGGACTTGTTGGAGTCAAGCTGGAAAATATGAGGCGCGGTATATCTGTTTTCACATACATAAGGTGCCGTCATTTTAGTTTTGTTACGAAACTGCTTGATAAAATCACCAGATTTTTTGGATAATACAGGAGCAAGTCTGATTTGTAAACGCTTGACTGATCCGTTCAGCGATAATCGCGTATTTTCTCCGCTTGCTTTTAGAAGTAATCCCTGACAAATCCTTTTACTATTTTCACAGCTCTTTGTGCTTATCTGGAAGCGTAATGCTAGACTTTGCAGAATACACTTTTTTTCCTTGCTTGGTTTTCAATGCATAGTTTTGATTTTGCACTGCTAAAAGTCGAAGGGAAAATGTGATGACAATGACGAAAACAGTGTAAAGAATGGATACAATCTGGAGACAGTGGAAACTATGTGTCCCTGTGGAAAGCCAAAAGAATTATTCCACTGTACCGTGAGATAAGAAAGAATGTGAAGATTAAAGCAGCTTCCTTTTGCAACGGAAGTTTAAGGGATTACAATGTGAAATTCAAGGAACTTGTCCATTTGTAAAGGATAGCCTGATATTTCAATTTGACAAATCATAGACATAGTGATTAAATATGTGCCACCCCACCCTGCTTTAAAAGTGTAGCTGTATGGAGCATTTTGAATTCTAGATTCACAGGAGATATTTTCTTTTCTTTTTTTTTGCGAAAAGATGGAAATCGGTGAATTTTTATTCATTCATCTCTGCCGTCTGAAAATACTTGCGTCCTTGCAACAGCGTTCTCTTTTATATTTTTATTTCAGTAGGCACTTAAGACCAATAAATCTTTCGAAGTAAAACGTAAAAATACAGGACATTATAGCAACTAGCTGTGCTCGAAAGCTTGAGAAATGTCACAGGAATTATTCGCAAATTCAGGTACCTATAACAAAAAGTAATAACATGGCATTGTTTTAGCTGACTCCAACACTTTCGCCGATCCTTACAAAAATGACGATAGAACTACGCCGGATTATCTCGCATATCTATCATGAATATTATTACTGTTATATGCATTTCATTGCCTAACTTTCAGAGTGTTTAGTTCATGCAGGTTCATGAAAAGAATATCATCTCTAAATCAACTGATGATATCACCAATAGATGGGAAAAGGGAAAGTAAAAGTCAATACAAATATAATAACCTCAAACAAAACTCTCTCTTTGTCTATATTACAGCTTTTTGCGAAAAAAAAAGTTCTTTCAAGCTTTGAACGTGATAAATCGACTTTTTCATCATTTACTTTCCGCGACATCTCTTAATATTTTCATTGCTTTGTAATGGAATAGAGCCTTTTGCGGTATGGATAACCGTCTTTCTTGTCAGTGACAAGAACCTGCATGTCGTTGTCACGTCACGAGTTAATAAAATCTATGGCCTACTTCTACTTCTTCTTTTTACCTTTCACCATAATATCATGCACCTCTGTTGCTATTACTGCTTCTCTGACAAAAAAATGAAAGAATAAACGAAAAGTGTTTCCTTTTTACTCTCCGATGAACTGTACGACTTTCCCTGCCAGCTGTAAATGAATGAAAAGACGACGACTTCGTTAATACCATCGCCCATCACGTTTTCATCCCTTGACAAAGGCTTTCCCCATCTCGTTTTTTCTTCTCATAGTTGAAAACCGATACAGACCCATGGAGTGCTAGTTCTTTTTGTGTCTTTCCGTTAAACGAACACCATAAAACAAACGAATTCTATTGGCAAAGGACAAAAAATATGAGGGAGACTAAAACATTTTCAGCTCACATGGCCACACACAAAAGCCTGCCAACAGCAGGAGTCCAGATGTATCATCAAACCCCTGATTTATTTTTCGTAAGGGATTTAAAAGCAAGGCATATTTTACTTCGTAAGTAAGGCAGTAAAAGAATACGTTGGGAGTGTAGAGCCTATAGGCGAGTAATATATACCGCAGTGACGGAACCTGCTTAAAAGCCCGTGTGATGATATTTTGATGATAGGCTCGTGGAGAAAGTGATGATGCTGATGATCTGGCTATGATTCATCCATTTCTTTTTCTCATGGTCACACTATCCCATTATTTACAAGTAAACAGAGAACAACAGCGAGAAATCTGCTGACTCTTGGAAACTCCAACGACACACATACACTCTCTCTCTCTCTATCTCTCAACTCACACACGGTCATTCAATATTATGATATCATTTTCCAGCTACGGATCAGAGTCAAGACAAGGTAAAATATTTTAAGTACTATCATTCTCCTTCCAAGCTGCTCAAGAAGTCCAACTAGCCCAGGGCAGCTTAACAGAGAAATATGAGGAACAGAACAATTTTCCTTGTTTTCATAATGCTATCGTAGAAAACGCTCTCTAATTTTGTAAAATATTTTTTTGCCAAACAACAGTACAAAAAGTTGTTAAGAGAAGAATGTTGAGATACAAAATTCTGATAGTTGTATGCTTAGGTGAGCATAGACTTTTCTGCCTACTTTTGTTAGGCTCCTATCACGAATATTGACCTAACCTCTTTTTTTATCATGCTTACTTTTATTGCTACACCACCACCGTGTTTTGGTCTTGTTCAACTTTACCTTTCTGTATTTTACACACTCCGTGAGATCTTTTATTCTCTGGAAATTGTAGCAATTTCTTTAGTGTATGTGCAGTGTTGCTTTTCTTATTGGTGTGTGTAGATGAAAGCAACCCTTTGCCATCATTGTGAATTACTCAGCCGACACTTTTCTTCGCGGAATGGGAGGAAGAAGAAAAAAAGAGAGAATTCTGACAGTAGGTAAATTCATGGAAAGTGTGTCCACATGGTGGAAGGAATGTGCTGGTAGGACACATATGTCTTGACATCGCCAAGGGATACGTTAAACCAGTATAGACCTTCCAGGAAAGTGAATTCATGTGCTAAAATGAGTAAACTTTAGTGTGTGTAGCTTAGGAATCTGCCCACAGTTTTATGCATTTTTTGGCTTTCACGCAACGCGAAACTAGTGTGGATATTATGGATACATAAACATAATAAGTTATATTTTCTTTGAATCGCTTGCCCTCAACTAAGCAGTGTACTACTAAGAGGAGACCAACGAGGTATATCTTTAGGAGATTTTTTGGCACTAGACAATGCACAACAAACAAAGCGGAAGATGTGAGTTTGTACTTGTGTGGAAATATTGGTTTTATTAGGGTATGCATGAAAAGGAAAATAAATTTTCCCCTCGATCTTGCTTGCCATGTTACATGAAGAAACATCTGCGTATTTTATCTTTATTTCTCCCGGTTGTCTGTACGACTTGCGGAAGAGAAACGAGAAAGATTTGGAGAAAGAAGATTGAGACAACTCGATAGGGAAACTTGGCTGCTTATCGGGGAAAATAAAATTTGAATTTGAAAAACATAAAAATGCATCAGATTCACTCAGCCAAAGGGGGATGAGATAATGTTCCTGCCTGGGGTAAACAGATCGCTCACCTTTGCAGAGATCTTTTTCAACTCCGGGAAAAGCTAATAAAAACTTTGTTATATGTAGTAAACCGAATGTATGCCAGAGTTGTTGTTTCTTTTACCAATCACGAAGGCATAAACGGTTAAAGTTATTGAGGAGAAGAAGATCTATGCTGAAAAGATAATAAATAATATTTGGAGCAAACTGAAAACATGGTTTGAGAGGGTGACGTGCCACATTTTTAACTTTCTTGTCAGTTTCGCCAACTCGTAGTTTTATTTGAAAAGTCGAGAGGAGAAAGTGGGAAAGTATAAGTCGTCCTAAATAATCTGGTGCGTGGCTTGTGTTCATGATGACGGCAAGGCACGTATGCAGCCAGACATGGAGGTATCCAGGTGGGAAGATGACTGGAAAAAAATTAGGGGAATGTTGCCACCCTTACCTTGGGAAAGCACTAAAAACAAGTTAAAAATGAGTGGACCGTCGATTATACTAATTTCTAAGTTCACAGCATCATCCTTTTGCTACCTTGATGGAGCAATATATCAGTGAGTTTCACAACCTATTGTGGAGAGCTACTGAGGGAAACAGGGTTTGTTGGAGGAGTACTAAAAGTTAAAAGGGCTATAAGAACAAGCTCTCTAATATCGGTTCTCTGCCATGGAATGTAGGTGTTTGAAAGTTATATCGTTGCAAGAATGTGCACGCTTATATCCTGATTAAAAACAAGATGCAAATATTTTCATAATTGCACAATAACTCATATATCATAATGATTAGTATCATCTAATATCGTAACTCCTCGTTAGAATTTGTCGAATAGAGTATCTGTATACAAAATATAGTCTCCGCAACATGTATGGTTTGCAAAACCCTGGCTGTTAGTACCTATATGGAACACAAGAAAATTGTAACTTTGTCATTGCTTCACATCCCATCTCGTTCCAAGCACACTGCTGTTTCTCCGTTTTTTTCTCCAGTCAGCAAGCAAAGCACATTTTCTCTTTCCTTCCGTGCCAGGCTCTTTGGACCTTATTGCCATTTTTGTGTGAAAGTGTGCACAATGTTAGCGCACATTTTCTCTCTTGTCTGGTTGCAGAGAAAGGGAAAAAACGCTTTCCCTATATAGTGGAGCAAACTGTGCATTTGTTTCTTCACTCAGTCACTCAGGAGCAGAACGACTGGGTGAACAACTGTCTTCGCGAATTTTTCCTCTTTCCTTCGTTATCGTCAGAAAAAAAGGAGACAACTGGTGTTCTCAATTCGGTGTGTTTCTCGCAGGGTCCACCTCTCAATTTTCTTTCGTTGTAATTCATCTGTCACTGATACCATTCTATCATATACACTACTCACTGGAAAATCGCACCTGTACAAAAATTTTGTCATCTGAAAAACAAACAAAAAAGTTTACATGTGGAACGTGCAATAGGAAAAAATTATTTTTCATGTATCATTATCATGACTTTTCTAAGATAAGTATACAAGTGGAGTAGAAAGGAAAGGAATCAAAAATCATTTTTGAAAGGATTCGGGTAAACGGCAAACTTTAGGAACATAGCCTAGGTTTTCACAGCCTTTTGCCAAAAATGTAACAACGAATAGACAGACAGTTTTTGNAAACGGCAAACTTTAGGAACATAGCCTAGGTTTTCACAGCCTTTTGCCAAAAATGTAACAACGAATAGACAGACAGTTTTTGTCTTCTAGATGAATGAAATCATGAGAAATTGGAACGATTTACTGTGCTAAGTGTGCGTCTGATTTTACAGAACAGTCCGAACAAAATTCTCTTTTTGGGTTTTTGTCTAGCAGAGTGTGCGAGCCAGGTTGGCCAGACAGTGAATTAAACTTGTTTGCTTTTGTTGTCCTCCGGACCGAAAGTAATCGTGGAGCCAGCTGTACATAATACAGATTGTCATTCTCACAGTGGATAATTTTATCTATCCAGTGGCCATTTCATTGTGACGTGATCTGGTCCTTTTCTGAAAATTGTGCAGCCGTTTGCAGGAGTGAAATGCTTGATGCATCCATGACTTCCCTTGTACTGTGCTCCCCTCACACGAACAATTGTCAGGTTGATGGACCCTAAGAGGGCGAGTATGTGGTGCAACCGGAAAATCAGATAAGGCTCGACTGGTACTCACCATAAAGTTTTAGTAGATGGTATTATGGAGCCAACACAAGTGGCTGACCCGGTTGGTAAGTAAAAATCATTGGACATTTGAAATCCTAATGTTTATAGCACCATACAAGTACTAGTCTAGTACTTTCACTAGTTTACCTTCAATCGAGATATCTATTCATAAACATTTCCTAAATCGTTTAGAACCTACTTCTAACACTTTTATGGTCTGCTTTCACCGCTGTACATGTGAAATGCGTAGAAAGTTTTTTTTTTGTCAAAGGCATGTTAGTACGCTTTCAAAAGCCCTTGTGTGGGCCGAGGCAACGGGAAAAATGAGGTTTTTAAACGCTGACGAAGGTAGGCTGATGGGGTAAAATTGGAGCACTCATCATAATCTGCTTTCTTTCCCATTTTCTCGTTCATTGAACGTTAAATCAGTACACAACATCATTGTAAGCATTGTTCAGTTTCGATCAAGTCGCGTTTTGATTTTTGATTTTGTTTTTTTGCAGAGGAAAGTGTATTTCTGCGGTTGATGGTGAAAGCTGATAGAATATTTAAACGACAAAATTGAAAAAGTTATGCTCTTAGGAATCAGAAAGTTAGAAAATCCGTTTAAAAGAAACTTCATACGTTTTTGATAAGCTACGCCACATATACAACTCCGGATTAGAAACATATTTTTAGTTTTGTAGGCAAGACTCCTCTCATGACTATGGAAGAGTAGGTAGACGACGCTTTGTGATTTTTAGCACTAGAGTACGGAAATTCTCGTATCTTGAATTGGATGAAAACTTGGCGATTGGAAATTTGACTCAATTTTCTCTTTTGAATAGTAACAACAAAAGTAAAACTTGCGCTTTTCTCTGTTAGGTATGAATTCCAGTCTATTCTATTACAGCAAACGCTATTGCAAACATATTTTTCTATAAGGTACATGTCATGAAAGCCTTCCCCAGCAATGAAACGTGAGTTAAAGATGTTTCAAATCACACGACGGACATTGGTTTAATCCACCGTCAATCGTGTACAGAAGTAATTTTTGAACGGAAGTAAAGGCTTTGACTCAAAACGGCAACAGAAATCCATATAATCGCATTGGGCATAGTTAAAAAGGTATTTGTCCAATCCTATACATCAACCCTCCAAATTAATATTCTGGCAAAAATGTTAAGGCCTAAAAAAATGGAAACTATATCATAGCAGTTATTTCTACTTATCGATTTTTGATGAAGACATTACTTTAGTTTTTGGCTGCGATCTTTATGCGTTCTCAGTCAAAGCCAACAATTTGAATCAGCAGGAAAAAGATTCATAGTTTTGTGTAGCAATGTCGCTGACGAAACTAAAGCATACTGCAAACATAACGTGAAAAATCCAGATGAAAATAGGGAAACTATAAAATATGTACTCTAACAAAAGCCTGCGCTGAGGTAACTATCTGGGTGGAATCGACAGATTCATATCAACTTCATATCTGTTTTGTCTGTCTCAGAAGTAGAACCATCTAGACAATGGCTCCATGGAAGGCACAAAAAGGGGCAAACGACTTTTCGTAGTACATTTTATGGGAAATATATCTCGTGTTCGATGAGAACAACTACTTGGTAAAATATAGATAATACAGCTTCCTGGAAAACGGAAACGTTTCTCCCGAGGTTTTCATCATTTTTATATTCTGAAATTGGTCATATCGAGCACGTCGTTAACTAAACAATGGCTTTGTTCAAATTGAAAAGTTGATCGTTATATTCATACAACGGTCGTTTTTAGGAAAAGCATGAGTGCTTCTGGCTGGCGCTGACATGAACGTTTTTAAGGAAGAGGCTTTTTTCCTCGCGTTCAAAAAAAAACATTGAGTTGGCGATGGCGTTAGGCTGAATTGAAGGGAAGAACTGAATTTGATCAGATTTTTAATGTCCGATTAGTCAAAGTTATTATTCAAAGGACTCGGTTCAAAGGGATTTTCTATGCGTCACTGATAATCATCTTGTTTAACAAAGTAGGATTGTTCCATTGGTATGCAAAAGGAACTTTTTTTCAGCGAGTCCGTAGCATATAAAATCCCAAAGGCAACGCTCTTTTGTAATTTTCTTTTTCCTATCATACTTCTTTTATTGAAATACTCCAACACTTCAAGTGAATACGTATTTGAATCGGAGCATAGGCCTTTTCAAGGAAATAGAAAATTCTGAGAAGGAAACATGTGAAAATTCGGCAAAATGCAAAAAGAGTCCGTCTGTCGTCTCGCGAAAAAGTAATCGCTAATTTTTCTTGTTCCCTAAAATCTAGCATAAATCATGCATACTGCACTCAACATCACTTTCCCCGCGTTATGTGTGTACTGGTGAATAAATTTTTCATAATTTGCTAACAGTGTGCATTTCCAAGCTGAATAATAAACCTTGCCAAATGTACTCATATCGCTGGCACTTCAGCGGGACATGTATTTTTAAAGATTCGGCGATGCGCATTCCAAGAGACGAAACCAGAATGCAAATCAAAAGTTGTATGTTTGCTTTTTTAATGGATGAAAATAATGGCGTTTGAATCCTTTTTTCATAGTAGGCCAAGACGCTCCGCTGGTATGAATGCGTTTTAGTGTCTGATCTGCCACAGTAGAGGGAAATAAAGCGCTAAGAAAACTTTCTCTGTTATCATTATTATCATTATGCTAGCTAGATTGAAGATTGTGAAAAGATAGAGAGCCATCCGCTCACTTTTTTAAAGGGTTTTCACTGTTCATACATGATACGATACGATTAGGATATTATGCAAACATGGACATAATGGAGTCATGCATGATATCCCCTGGTAGCATTTTGTTCTTCCCAGTGAAAGCCAGTTGTAGTCGTGAAACGAAAAAAGTGTACACGGAGAAATAAGACGTGTATTGGTGTACATGCATTCCCACTTTCACCAGCCATTTGATAGGATGTTCCTTAAGGAATAAGTTAAAATCGATAGTTTTTTTTAAAGGGAATATGGCTTTGCTCTTGGTAAGACAAGTGTTTTCATTACTGTCACCGCACCGCATGCATACCATCTCATTTGATTCAATCCCGGAGAAAGTTACACGGGAAATATGGCCAAGAGAATGGAAGAAGTGAGAGAAAATGGAAGAACAATAAAGGCGTCTTGGCATACGGATAAGACTGCAAGGATAAACATGTACTATTATTATTACATGGTTTTTGTTTTCACTTGGTGGTCGTGCTGGAGTGTTCCATATCTTTGGGTGATTGAAACGAACCCTTTTTTGGATATAAATGGGAGCATTACGGTGGCAATAAAATGGCGCGGTTATACACATGCAACGAGAAAAGGGCTCAGAGGCAAGATAGATGATCATTATAGTAGATCTCATAACAGAGGACAGCGCTCGCTCAAGCTAATGATAATCATAGGGACATAAGTCATCTCATAAACTTGTTGAGAAAGAGATAGGAAATGATGGTGAACGAGTTTCAGGAATCCTTAGATCAATAAAGTTACTATTTTTCCATACAGTTCCTTGTGAAACCCGGGCTGAATGTGAATCAAGAGCTTGCAGGAGAATCCCTCTAGTTGTAACCGTAGTTGGATTTGAGATCAAGTCCATTCCATTCTCTCGCCTCAGACACTTTCTTTTTCGTTTCAGATATGAGTGAGGTTAAACTGCGGATAGCCGGTGACCCGACCGCCTCAGATGCCTACTTTCATAACTCACATAATAGCAGTAGAATAAGTAAATCACCAGATGAGAGTCAGAAAGGAGTCCCTGGAGACAGTGAAGTACCTGGAGGGATGATAGCACTTCTTGAAGATCAGAATAAAAATCGGCTGAAAAGCGCCATCAGCCCAGCTCTTGGGAGTAACAACATTGCCATTCCATTCCCATACTCATATGCCCTTCCCAGTGACGCGAATCTTGGGAAGACGAAAAGTGGCAGTAAAAGCTCGTCTGTCACTACTGTTGGTAGCCCAACCGCTACCGGTAATCATGTGGAAATTAATGTTGATATGACATTGTCTCAGTCAACTGAGAACAATGCAGGAGTGAATTGTGGTGAAAGTGCGACTACCGAAATTATAAGCAATTGCCCGAAACTGGACATAGGAAATGGCAGTCTTCTGGGTAGAAGAAGCTCGAAAAGTACAGTCGTCATTATGAACAATCTCTGTAGCAGAAATCCACCGCAAAGTAGTAGCGTAACGGTTGGTCCTCAAGATCGGCTTGAAATGCAACATGAACAGCACTACCAGCAGCAACCGTCAAGTCCTAAACTGCAACCGTCATGTGAAAAGGACCTGGAAATATTGAGGAACGTGAGGAAAGTATTTGTTCAACTTTCAGACGATAGTAAGTGAGCGGCAGCCTTTACGGAATAGATAATCACATGAACTCTTTCCGCCCCTCATTGTCCCCAAAGAGCAACAAAGCATTTTACAATTTTTGCAAGGGTGCGCAAAAAGACGAGAAAATATGGCCTGCAGCAACGCAGCCATAAAAAGTTTAACCTTTCAAGCCGCTTCGTTGTCAGGTCGTAAAAAAACATGAGTGGATAGAATGGCCTTCGTTATTAAACCCTTTGTAAGTTGTAACTTTTGTACCTTCAGTGACACTGGCCAAATGACTCTATCCTTTTGCCAAAATATCTTTCGGTGTGTTTAAAATGTAAACAGGAACAATTTTCGTTGCATTTTACATTTTTGGCTAGCCTATAGGCAAACCGTTGAGAGTAATGGGCGCACACATTCACACAGTGTAATGGATAGTTCAAGCAACCATTAAAATGCATTTATGTATCAATTTATAAGTAATTAGAGTCACTCCAGCTAAGTTTCAAAGTCCTGGGGGGAAAAGATGACGATTCGTGCGTGGAGAACATTAGGGCCGACTTGATTTGTGCCGTATTCCCTGTTAGCAGAGCACATTAGCATGTCTCTAATGCAGCTAAAAGTTTGGTTAGAAATTTAGTAAAGTTAATGTCGCCTTGAGTTGAGTGGGCGGATGGTATACTGCTGATCTCCGTTTTATTGATTGGTCTTTCGAAACTGTTTTCAGATACGCCATGTTTCTACAAAGTTTGCGACGAGACTCAAGAATGCCTGTTTGAAACAGTCCTGGGAGACACGAATGGAAGCATCTGGTCAAGATACTTTAAACAGCAGCAAAAAGTCATTTTACTTCATGACAGGAATCAACGGGGCGTGCTAAAACTCGAATTTGGAAGGAGTCGAACAATTTCTTGCTGCCAGGTTTGTCCATGTTTGGAAAAAAAAGTTGACTCGGATTTTCATAATTTCCCTGTCAGTAGAGCTTTCAAACTGTACAAAGTCGGACGAAAAGCTTGCCGCATGAGTTGCTTAAGATTTACAGATAAACTACAAACTAGAAATTTAATGAGACGAAACTAATATAAAAAATAACAGTTTTTTTTGCCCATGAGAAACATACACTTATTTTTCTACAAATGGCCTGATGACAAGCTGCTTAAAAATATGATCTTGTTAAACTCATTTCTTGTCCAAAATTAAAACTTTTCGAATCTCGAGAGAACTGGGGAAACTACGCCAGCTCTTAATTTTGCAGTTGAGATTTTAGGAGAATTTCCCAAGAGAATACCATTACATGAGAAATCATCCTAACTTCGGCGAGAATGACAAGTTATTTGAGAAGGAATTAACCAAAAAATTCTAGAGATGTAACTAGGTATAAATGTACGTCCACAAATGTATAAAATACATCCCTCGCCCCCTTTCGTAAAAATGTGGTCTGTACGTTAGTTGATCTTGGTCCAATGTTTTTTTCGTTTTAGTATGGGACCGTAAAAATTAATTACCTATGTAGCTTAGTCTTTGGGTTTTCGACTTATTTAGTATGGAAAGCCTCTTAACTCAGATGATGTAACGTTCGTTCCAACTCCAACTCCTGTCATAAACTGAATGTAGCACAAAGATTGAAGCTATTTCATGGTTATGCATGTGGTCATCATTTTCATTTGTAATGAATAATACCATTTTTTCCGAACGTGGTTGTTTCTCTTTGCAGACTCTCCGATTTGCGGCAATGACAGCTAGCTTCAAGCTCAAACCGGAAGAACCGCTTTGCATTATATTTAAGGACAAAGAATGTTGTGTAAGCTGTTGCTGCTGCCCAGAGGCGACATACGAAACTGTGCCACAGCTTGACAGCATCCACCCGTTTAGTGTGTTCACCAAAGGACGTTGGAAAAACAGAGCAGAGTTAATGGTATGTTCACATATTTCGGATGACGGAGTAACATTACTTTCGCAGAACTGATGGTTTGCAAAGAGTGTTGGCGTGGTAAAACCAGAACCATGCGGACAAATGTTGTCTCGTCATGCCCTAATGTAATGGGGAAAATTGCAACGTCAGTTTTCTTTTTCACTCGAAGACTTTCTCCGTTATTGTTATCTTTTTTTCACTGAATAGATGCACCTATTGCTATAATTTTCACGGAAAGCATTAGATTAATAGAATAATCTATGTTTATGTTATGTTTTATGGATTATTTTCTCCGTGAAAAATTATTAGCTGTACTACTCCAGAAGACAGAGGAAAAAGGCATTAGTCTGTCGAAAAGTTAACCGAATCCATTTGTACTTGTTTCTTTTTTATTTTATGTAATTTCTCGTCTCATCCTCTTCCTGGTGGCCTCGATGATGATACTGTTATCACGTCAACCCGAACCGTTTCTTTCGTGTACTTGCCTACCCATATCATCATCATGTCGGCAAAAACAACCTTGAATATCTCTTTCGGATGTGTCTACCTTCACAACACACGCCATTTTTATTGCCATCCCGGTGGAAAAACTGTAACAAACAACAACGGCTGTGTTTTATCCTGGAACTAATGTGGACTAACGCAAAAGGTTAAACATAACGACGGCTCTATTCTAGGATTTATTGACAAGGAGCAAAATTCGTACAGCCTCACGATGGGAGAAAACTTGGGTCCTAGTATGAAAATCTGCCTCATTGGTTTTCTAATTGCAATGGTAAGTCATGAGCGTGCGACATGCACGGTTGTAAACTAACTTTTAATACTTTCCTGTTGAATACTCCTAGGGACCCGCTAATATCCATTTTCCAACTATTTATTGCATCTTTTTCTGTTGAACCATGCAAGTCATATTAGCTTTTTTATTTGTGGGATAATCCCTTGACTGTGGATTATAACCGGGTCACAAGAGCGAAAATAAATGTCGTAAGGATTTGGTAGTGGCAAAAGTGATAGGTGAACTAACATGACGAAAACTTGGTAAGAGTTTTGTATTGATATTAATGCGTTTCTTAAGAAAGTAAAGACAATGTACTGCTATATATTGGCGCGGAGGAATTAGCAATAACGCAAGCCAATGTTTGGCTGGCTTTGCCTTATAAAGCTTCCTTCATTTTCGACATTTTTTTTTCGCGAGAAAGTATCTTACAGTTTCCTCGGGCTTTCTTCGCTAATAAGGTCTGCTAAAATATATGTATTATGGAAGTTTTTTTCCTGGTTCTG
>VICI01001771.1:0-19960 GCA_019593645.1 Akabosia matsudoensis | reverse complement strand
TACATAACTGGTGAAATCATGCCCGAGGAACTGAGGTGGAAATATGCCATGTCTAAGCACGTTTTTGCTGCATCAGATATGCAGATGCAAAATTTTTACGCTGCTCTTGACCAGAGTTTTCACACCGGAAAGTTTCCATTAGACAGACCCACGATTCAAATCTTAGAAGAAATGCACAGCAAATTTTATGGACTACCTTATGTTCATAATACGGTAATAAGATGCATTCATGATTGCACATTCCTATTTTTCAAGGTTAATTTTTTATCAATATATAGGCGTGGCATTTGAGATTTGGCCATCTCGTCGGTTACGGAGCCAAATATTACTCTTATCTTATGTCCCGGGCTGTTGCCAGTTGGATCTGGATGGAGTACTTTCAAGCAGACCCTTTCAATTCTCAAAATGGAGAGCGCTATCGCTCCGAAGTGCTCGCTCATGGTGGAGGAGTGCCTGCCAAGCAACTGGTGTCTCAGTTTTTGGGGAAAGCTGTTTCACCTGACAATCTAACAGAGGCACTAATTATCGATTTAGATTTAAATGAGAAGAGACTTGATGATTACTTAAACGGCGAAAAGCTGAAAATATAACCAAGAAAACTCTGAATGTGTGTAGTCAGCATCGCATGTGCAAATCTCATTAAGGGCAAGATTAATTTATGCAGTCGCACTTTTATTTCTTTTCTAACTCCTTTTTGGAAATAAAAAGAATTCTAACTATTATCTTTTCACAATACATGCATCTCATTTTATTTGGGACATTTTGTTCTATATATGAAAACAGGTAAAATGACGTATTTGGCTGCAACTAGCGCATTTGATCAATTAAAAAATAAAAATTTACCATTTTTATATCTGTTGATGATGATATGATATAAATTCGTAATCACTAGTGTTCTGATGTATGAACAAAACATTTCCTTAACTTGATGATTACACACTGCTGAATTCATTCAATTTAAAGAAGCAGGATACTAAGCAATTAAGCCGTCATTATACCATGAGAAATCATTGATGCTATTTTAGTCCATGGTACAACAGCTAACAAAACAATTTAATATTTTTTCTTATGACAGGGACCATTAGCACCCAGTAAGGTGTAAAGAAATGCATCCTGAAAATGTATTACCCTCTTTTCATTTCAGTTCTCAGCTTGGCTAGAATACGTGTTTCGAAAAAAGAAAACAAGATGAATAGATGACCATTATTTCTGAATTGGTACTCAATCAACCAGTAAGTACACTGTAAACTCATTCATAAAAAACCAGGCATCTTCTGTCAATGAAACGTTCTTGCTGATTCATTACTGCTGACGATACATTTTTACAAAAGACGTATCGTATAAATAAATAACCACTACCAGAAAAAAAATGTGAATATATGTACAGTCGATTTTATCCTGAAAGATTTGAAAGTGTGAACGACAACATTTAGAACAACTACATTGCATATAATATTTTTGCACGCCAGCGCAGCTTCCCGCTGTCCCTCTTTGATGGTCAGTCAGGATTCATTCAATCTGAATGAAGGTATAAGGAAGCCATAGTCTTCGTTCGTAATTTGGACCATGTTACGTGTACAGATGCGTTTTAGTCTTGAATTTTGTGCATCAAAGACAAGAAAGCAAGATCCTAAATGGCTTCTTTAGTAGACTCTGCGATTATCCCCCAAGCTAATTATTTTCGTCGTGGCCACAATAGTTTATTTTTACACCCACCATCGCTTTAATCGACTTACCTAAAAATAGAACCGGCACGACATTGAGGGATACATTACCTCAATTTCATGAATAATGAGTATAAGATAATAACAACGCTTGAGATACATTAGAAGTGCACGGTAATCTTTTAATACAACGTGTATGTGGTTTTATTCTTTCTTTCATACAACGTATTACGGATCTTTAGTTAAAAATTAAATGAATTCTGAAGAAGATCCGATAATACGTTTGAAGTTAACGAGGAATCTGATCAGTGTCAAAATGATATTACAAGTAAGAAGTGCATCGGTTCTAATAAAGTTTAGAATGAAAATTCAAAGCAAAATAGTCTACGTTTCCTGCTTGTTTAAAAAAATAGATATTTTAGGAAGACACGTCTCTGTGATACCTCTATCTGTGAGCTGCACTGAAACTTAGCAGGACACAGGGGCAATTTGATACGGTGCAAAAATGTTTTCCCCGATATGTACATTAGGAAAGTCTTTAATGTTTACAAGCTTATTTGTAGCATTACCACTTCAAAGTGGTCACGGTATACTACTACAGGACATTCATTTAGGAAATAATGTTCTACGCACAACAGGTGAGTTTATACTAGGGTACGAAAATATACCCGCATTTGCTCAAACCTATAAATATGCACCGGATTTGCGTTGACATTGTTTACTCTTTGTCACAGAATCATGGTACTCAGGAAGAATGTATCTAGCAGAGAACCGGACCTCCCTGTTTGATCCCGGAAGAGGAAGATCCTTTCTGATGACCTTGGGACTGCTAGTTTTGAAAATCATTAAATTTGCGTGTCTATGCTCATTCATCTCTGTGCTGCTTTTACTCCTGTGCCCTTTGATTCCAATTGTAATTCCAGCACTGCTCATCTCGCTATTTATAACAGTTTTCCTGATTGGATTTTTGAATTTTGTGCCAATGATACCAATGCAACCTTCCGTACCAAGCCTGCCTCCAGTACCCAGTGGACCACCACCATTTGAGGCTATACCTGCATACGTGTAACGTATGACGCTAAAAATTGTGAAAATATTTGTTACGTCCTACTGTGAGCTAGAACTTTCAATTGCGACTGGTCGTGGGCTGTTCTTATTAAATTTTAAACCGAAGGCTTTGTTGTGTTTTGGCATTCGAAAGGGGTTTGCTTTGTTGTTCTTGCAAACACGTTTTAGTTACAAGATTATTGTGAATACAAGCTTTGATAGCTTTTTCTTGTCTGGAGCTGTTTATGCATAGCCTATAATCAAGGTGCCATTGTTGTTCCACTGTGAGAAATATTTGTGCTTATTTTTTTATATTAAAATCACGATCGAAAATGAAAGATTCCAATTTATGCAAACGTAATAACAAAATTCGGCAAGAAAAATTTTCGATACCACTTTCTTTTTGATCTTAGTCTACACATCTTAGACATGACATGTGTACAATAGTTCAATTTCTTTGAAATGGAAGCACAAAACGTTGCGGTTACCGAAAAATTGCAATTTGATGCAAATGTATGACACAAATAGAGTTCTTTATACATACTAAATACAAAAAACTGCCGTTTGTTTGACTAGAAGGGTAGCAATAATAAAAATAACAATTGTAAGAAAGTACAACACCAGTTCTTATACTTTAGCCTCAGAGACCAGAGACACGAAGTATAAGCGGAAGTAAACTACCAAACCAACTACTGTTATAACTTCACTATTGCAAATAGTTATGACTTATGACCAGATAGGATTTATTCTTAATCTTTGTTTAATTTAATTTTTCAAAATGATAACATGTATAAATGATATTCTGCAACTTTACTGTTAACTTTCAAAAGCGAAGAAATTTCAAATTTGTTTTTATACGTATCTTTAGAACCAATAAATAAATCTACGGATTCGAACGGGAATTACATCATCAGCCCATTCTTTCACAAATTGTCTCTCTCTATTTTTACTTCATATCTTTGAAATTGTGTGTGTTCCTTCTGTAGGAAAAGTAAGTTTGCATCAATCAAATAGCACCAGTCTTTTCTAGGGTCCAGTGTTTGATTCATACTGTTCCACTTTCATGTTAGAGTTGAGCATTTACACATCTCGAAGGAGATCAGTAAACAGTGGCAGTCATAAAGCAAAGTTTGATCTGGAGAAAGGGGTTGACTGTTGACTCGCTCAGAGGGTATTGCTTTGAGCTTTTGTATCAAATTCGGGTAGCAAGGTTTACAATTATGTTATTCTATGAGCTGTCATAAGCTTGAAAGCATCGTGATGTTGTTCATTCCGCCTCATATACCGTTTCAGTACACGTTCTCTGTTTCTCAAGTTGGGGTTATGTGATACTGTATTTTTAAAATCTAAATCCACTGTTCCAAAGTTATAATAACCAGCTCCAGCTTTGAAGAACGATAGTGTTGTGATTCATTTACAAAAATTAACAGTTTTTAATTCATTGTCAAATTGCTCTGTCTTCTCAAAGGTAACTATAATGTATTTAGTAGTTTATTTTTACTGAAATATGAAATTTGTAATAAATTGACACACTCAATATACGTATCTGGATATTTTGTGTCAAATTCTGGATTTTCTTCTCCATACGGTTAGTATTCGAAATGTGTTAATCATTTAATGGAAGGGTTTAGTTATCTTGAAGATTTTTGTTTGGACAATAGCTCACAAAAGATAGAAGTGTGTAAATCTATGATGAATGGCTACGTGAAATAAACTTAGAAGCAGCAGAGTCAGTGAAAATGGGGCGGAAATGTACCCTCTTTCTTTTACCACAATTTCTTTGTTCATACTTTTTCATTGTTAAATTTAATATCAATGGGCCATCTTCTTTTGTAAAGTCACACTTCGCTTAGAAAGATTCATTTAAGACCACACTTGATTAGTCCAACTTTTCACAATCTTGAAGGGATTGGAGGCAAAAAAACCTTAAAATGATTATGAACTTTTCCATTAAAACAGTAGTTTATACATTTGATTTGAAAGCATTTTAAAAGTGCCTGTCGTCTGTGGCTTAATATTATTCGTTAGATCCATACAAAAAACCTGAGATTCATTTTTGTAGTGAAGCCGTGCAAAAATGTTAAGTTAAACTATGCAGAACAGAATATTATTTTTATATATCGGATACAAAGCACGTGTGTATATTGAAAACTGCGTATGCAAAACAAACAGGTGGAAACAACCTTGCTTTTTATTGAGTGTTTAAGAAAGTCTCATCAACTTCCGGTATATTACGCAAAGAGAAAGCATGACTAGATGCGTCTGGTGCTCTTTTTGAGGTGCATTATCTAAATCGTATGTGAGCTTGCTTTATAATGACACAATTGTGCAGACAATTTTTTTCATGAAATTATTATTTTGGTATATTTCAGAAGTAAACTATAAAGGTTACAAGTTGTGGGAATGATATCCGGCTTTGCTGGAGCAGCAGCAGCAGCGGCAGCCGCGGCGGCTGTTCTCCAACAAGCAGCAGCAGTAGAATCAACATGGGCAAACTCGTTCCACCACCACCATCATCATCCCCATTACCACCACCATCCCTCTTCTTCTTCAAGTAAGACACAGACACAACATTACTGTAGTACAAAAAAATGACTTTCGTTTGTATCACGCAGCTTCTTATTTTGGTTTACAGTTTTTTTTAGTTTTGTAATTTACTTGCCGAATTAAAAAGGATTTTCTTTTTTTTTTCGTGACACGTTGAATGCAAACAAGCATTTCATCTCTATTTATTTTGGCTTGCCGTTTAGAAATAAAAGCATTTTTTTAATTAGCTTTCCGTTTTAAATACTGTTCGCTCATGTATTTTGTATTGATTCATCGATATTGTGGCTACCTGATGCAAATATTGCTGCTCATGTAAACATAAAAGGTTATCATTTCATTCCAACCGCTTCCGGAACTCCAGAGGCAGATGATTCACCAACATTACTAACCAGTCATTCGCAACATATAATGCAAAAGCAATCGCCGCCATCACCTAACGTATTACCTCTGCCAATCATTGTTAGTGAAGCTTTTAGTAGCGCAGCTTCTGCTGTTGCTACATCAATGAAAGAAGCACACCAGCACTTTTCCGTACATTCCTTACCAGCTCATAGTTCGCCTGGCGAAGGACTTGGAGATTCACATAGAGGTGAGACAATAAGAATAATCAACTCTATCACGCTGTTTTATGTTTCACTCTCACTTTTCTATAATGCAAAAACCTGTACGAATGCATCAAGTTTTGTACATTACAACTTGAATGACATTAGAAGTCAACAGGACAAGTTTTGGGGCATCTTGAAACCTACTTTTATTCTCACAAGAGGTCGAGTTAAACACATGTAACCATGATATGGAGATTAAACTACTTTCCCCTAAAAGTAAATTCAAGTAGAAAGTATTGTGTCGTTGAGTTTGTAGCTGCTTCCATAAGAGATCAGCGTTGTTATTGACCTGGAATGAATTAATAGCATGACAGGCAGATTAAGCATATTTTTCATTACATTAAAACGACCGAAACCGTTCGCAGTTTTCCCTGTTCATCGAGAAGAGACTCAAGGTAGGCTTGGACTGATTACGAATCGGTTAAGCATCGGGATCGAGAGCTCATGTACTTTAATGATATTAAACAGTTTTGTCGGCGAAATACTAATTTTCTTGGGTTGTATTTTTGTGACGTTTTTTGTCATTATTTTTCAGCGAGTTTCATGGCTTTGTTCTGCAACAAGATGGTTATGAAACGGTATAATACGGCAATATAAGAAAGAGTGTACGCAGACACATTAACCTTTTACATAGATGATGAAAGCATGTCATTTTACTTAAGATTTGTTTCGAGCACGTACTACACACTGCATATACAAGGTTTTTTCTTCGTGAGTGTTTTTGTTCGACGAAGCAGGTAAAAGAATGATAGGTAAGTTGATGTATATGTTTGTTGTTGCCGTTGTTTGTTAAAATAATAAAACCAAGCACAACTAAGTTTTTTCTTGTAAGTTTTTCTTGTCATTTTTCCATGATCGGTCCAACTTGATAGACCTCCTGAAGCGACTTGTAAATAGCTTTTTCCGTAATTGACTGTTTCTTTTTGGATGATGATATTCATTTTTGCATGTGAAGGGCTGGGTTCATCCAACAGTTCTAACCCTGTTTTTCACATTTTTATCCTTTCAACCGATATAGTTTGTAACTGAAGTTAGCTGATGTTAGCTACTAAACTGATATGTTAGCATAGCTGCATGGTATATGTATTGTATTCATTGTTTTCGGATTAGCTTTTAACGTGTACATTTACTGGAGGGAAACATATTTCTAAACTTTCAAACTTGTTCAAAAGTTACCGTCTTTGCCTTCGTTGATGACCGTTGTGTATGTGCATAGGTACATCGTTTGAACACTTTAGCGATAATGTAGAAGCTCTTTTTGTGATCGCGTTTCTAATTTTGTTTCTTCTTGCTTTCCACTCGATAACTGACAGTGTACTATCAGAAATTTAATGTTTCATAAAACGCCAACATAACATTACAATCATTTGGCACTTGTTACTTGTAGATATTGGACGTGTGCAAGAAGTGTTTGGACTTCGACTTCGAAGACGAATTGTATATAGCGTTGGTTGATGCTTTGATAATCTTATAACCCCATACAACAATAACTCAGTCCAGTCAGGAGAAAGCAATAATTACGCTAAAACTTGTCTTAAGCAAACAGCCAGGGGCAAAAACGTGCCTGCTAAACTACGGGTATCTGTTGTGTTGGAAATAATATGGGATTCCAGATTTATTATTTGGACAGTTGAAGTCTAGTACTCCGAAATTGGATTCAAGTATTTTATTAGAAATGGTATACAGCTTTATGAGCCTCTTATATGGCTGCATTGTGAAAAGTTACCCTTTTTAACAACAAAATGATTAAAGTGTTACGGAGAAAGTAACACTATAATAATGTTTTCTCTTTTCTGTACTGCTACTGGTATACAAACAATCAAATAGCTTTAGGTATGTTTACAATTGCTTTCAATCATTTCAATCTGGTCATCGATATTCCGAGAATTAGTTGATTCTATAATTACAAGTAGTATATTTACTTAAATTGTAGATTATTAAATTGCAATTTATCAAGTGATGAAGATAGTAATTGCAACGAGTGTTTGCACAAAAGACGTAGTTTCCCAACTTTTCGACCGAATGCTTCAGCCGAATGTTTATTATTCAGTTATAACAAAGTTTAGAAACTGGCCTTGTTCATGCAAGACAAGGTGCTATCACAGCTAGTGCTCATTTCCAGCTTCCAGTGTAATCTACACTATTTTGATATTAACTTTTCGTACAGACGTTCAGATGCAGGATCAAATCCAGGAAAGGTCAATGAAATGCAGCTGCGTTGTCAAAATCTATATTTTCTTAACGCGAATCAGTTCCGGATACGGTTTAAAAACCTCTAGTTTGGGCTTGCTCTGTCGTGTCATCCATGTGTGTTGGTCTAGTAAGTAAAGGAAAAGATAAAAATAGAAATGGGAAATACATAAATCGATTTCATAATTACAATAGCATGTCTTTTCCCGATCATGTTATTCGTTCAAGAGACCGATGACTAAAATTCGTTTCACCTCGTTGACTGTTTTCTGCGAAACAGCCTTAACAAGGGTTAAAGTTCATAAAAAAATTTCCAGAAGTATTTTTTCCCTATCTTATCCAACAATAAACGATAAGCTCTTAGCGGCAATGCTATCACATTAGTATCTATTGAAATGTGATGATGACAAAACAAGTGAGCGTGGAAAATTCACCCCTCATTGTCCCATCGACGACTTTTCTGTCTGTTGCGGAGACAGAAACACAGTTTTTGGAAAAGGGGAAGGCAGATAGAGAATGGAGTTAGATGATTTTGCCATAATGTAATAAAATGGTATGTGTATGACCGCATGAACGAGGTTGTATATATGTGCGGTTGTACTTGATTTATTCCCGAGACGTGTCCATGAAAAATTCATTGCAACAAATTACTTTCAAGTAGAACAATAATAACGATTGTAGTAACACTTAACTAGGGCAATATTGCCAGTCTTATAGTTATGCTGAGTCTCTGCACAAGGGAACACGATATCTTTCAAATGTTCTTACAACTCATTTATTGAACTAATAGCGTTCGATTTGAAATTTTCTGTTCGTCATAAAAAAAATCTTAGCTCTAAGCGAAATTTTCTTCTTACAATGCTAGAAAAACATTGTGCAGTCTTCATGAATTTCCGATATACATATTAAGCAGAGTTGGACGCATTATGTTGGATGAAAGTTTCATTTTCATTGCAACAAATTACTTTCAAGTAGAACAATAATAACGATTGTAGTAACACTTAACTAGGGCAATATTGCCAGTCTTATAGTTATGCTGAGTCTCTGCACAAGCGAACACGATATCTTTCAAATGTTCTTACAACTCATTTATTGAACTAATAGCGTTCGATTTGAAAATGTCTGTTCGTCATAAAAAAAATATAAGCTCTAAGCGAAATTTTCTTCTTACAATGCTAGAAAAACATTGTGCAGTCTTCATGAATTTCCGATATACATATTAAGCAGAGTTGGACGCATTATGTTGGATGAAAGTTTCATTTATCTTAAGCATTACGCCTCTAGCAAGAAGATTTTGCCCACACATGTATCGAATCTTTGGATGGACAAGCAGGCTAACAGTGAAGATATTTTTTAACTGAAATTCTACAGTATAATCATACTTATTAATGACACAGCCAAAAATAAAGTATCTCAGTTTGCCCCAGAGAGAACATTGCAATTTTGTTACTGCTATAAAAAATGAAGCATTAGTGCATCCAGCATAAAATAAAATTATACATCTCCTTCATGCTTATGTTATATCCAGCGTGGTGTTCAATGCAGCAATAAACATCAAATCTGCAGAACGTCCCGTTTTTCAGTGTCCAAAATTATCACGTACTTAAAAATCCTATAACATTGTATTTGGCGAATGTCGCAGGAGAAAAACGAAACCACACATGCATGATGCATATACGAAATCCATGATAGCAAAATCAAAAATGTATAAGCTTTACATTTTTTTAAATTCTGTATGAACAATGGTGTCGGCTCTCTCAAATTCTATATAACATCCCATCTCATTATTTAGATCCTAAATAATCAATTGAATTTTAGCAGAAGTTTTTATTTTGTTATATTCACTTGTTGAATTAGAAATTGTGGATAGCTGCACCGAAAGATTTGAATGATCCATGCAGAACTCCAGAGTTGACCGCCTTTTCCAGTTATCAATGCAATCTATTCCCACAATCTTATCATTCGAATCCTTGGTTTTCATGGGTCCGAATGCGTGTAATACATAGGAATAGCTCTAATCAACCTCTGTATGTAACTCAAACATGCTGGCATGTAACATGTGAGTATTATAATATTAGCAAGCAGTATCAAAAATTACCTACAAGTTATCAAACCTATTCTCCTCATTGCACTCAGCTATAGCGGTATATTTTGATGCTGATGTACTTACGACAAAGATACGCATAAATTCTCAGAAATAACTCTTAACTTGCCATGAATTTTCACCACGCGTTTAAGCCTCGTGTTTACATGCACCATATTATATAATGTGAGTTGTAAAAAATGCATACTATTGCAATAATAAATGTATGGTAGCTGAAGCCAAAAGCTGGATGAATGAATTGTGAAATGGACTAGCTATTACTATAACTAATTAAATTGTGCATATTATCAAGGTATGCTACATGTGGAATTATGCTAAATGTAATATGAATTATTGTTACTTGCGAATATTTCAAGTAGTAACAACCATGGTTTAGCGATAAGCAACTTGTCTCATCAGTACTTCTGTTCCCCATTGAAGTATTGATCCATTGAGCAGACAAAGTGGATCCGTTATAGTTCAGTGAGAGTGACTACTTTAGTTGTACAATTACTTCTTTCGACGAGTTAATGCTAATCCTAAGATTTTAAAACTTGTCTTTGAAATGTATAGCTCAGATTCATCTAGCCTCGTCGCAAAACTCCTTTCATCACCAGAGCTCGCAAAGTACATCGTCCTCCATAAGTGGGGGTGGTGGCGGTAGTACAAATAATAATAGTACTAGTACCGTATGCCAAAAACCATTGATTAAGCAGGAAATGTCTCACCCTTCCGACATCGTGCATGGAATTTCACCTCCTATAGCCACACGAAACCTCATAAACGAACCATTCAACCCAACATCTGTGGAATGTAGTCATCCCCAAACCGGAAGCTTCACGTCTCCTTCTAGTAATTCTATCTCAGGCTTGTCGACCCATCACCATCAACAACACCATATTCACCAACAGCATCTTCCTTATCATCCTCCTCATCATCAACAATTGCACCAACATCAACTTTCTCTGCAAAATTCCTCTCCAACAGCGGTCCATAACAACTTTCACCCCGTGTACTACGGTCCTCATCAGCACCATCATCAATCGATAGGACCCCACTCGAGTTTGCACCCAGCACCAAGGTTCCCTCCTGAATATTTGAATATCAATCATCCAGGATCTAGCCATTCTCATCCGGTCACTCATCTGGACGCTATTTTCAACCAAGGCTCGAACCACACCGGAAATCTAAACCACTCAATTCACAGTGGAGTATACTCAACCACGTTTCAAGGGATGGACCTGCCTCAAAACCCTATAAAAAATGGCTGCAATCTTTCTAAAACAAGAGCGTCTTTTCAGCACAACACAGTATCTCCAACAACTGGCTATGCATCTAGGTCTTTGAATAATTCCATGTCATCCTCCAGTGGTGGAATTTTAACCATTGGTATCCATTCAGCAAGTAGCTCCGACCCAAATGGAAACGCTGGGGCGTCTAGTATTTTTAGGTACGCATCAAGAAGTTTGCGTTGGGATTATTGCAGCACTTCACAAATAGATCGCATTTAACTTCGTATGGATGATTTTTTTAGATCATCGCCAATCATTGGTTCAGGCACAGTTCATAAATCTATCTTGAACATTGGATCCCAGGGGCATCAGGGTTCTGGTGGCACTGTGGATATCACAACCAGTTCATCTTCCGGAGGTAAGTTTTTTTATTTCTCTAATATTCATCATCAGTAGGGCTGTAATAGTTGTTTATGGTGAACGTGAAACATCAATACTCCTTCTCGCATTCCGATGTACACGAAATTTAATCTAAATTTAGTTTGGACTCTTCAGTTCCAACTGATTTTCACTTTTTCCTCGTTTAGTAACAGGAAATGATCTTAATAGCGAAAAAAGAGAGGTCTGTAAGATTGGTAGAGTAAGTGGTTTTTACTTACTATCGCTAATTAATTGTCTTCATTTGCATAGTTGGGTTCAAAGCTCATTTTGGATTTGTGATTAGAAAGAAATGCTATTATAGCATATAGCGAAATCAAAAAACCAAAAGAAAAACACAATCCAGTAGCAACACACTAAGTGTTGGGCACTCGAAGGGTGATGAAGCGTTAAAAGAGAAGATATGTCGTGGAGAGGATTTTGAAGAAATGGATTTTAATCTTGGCAGTACCAAAAAATCATTAACGCAAATTACTGATATTGATGAAGTTTTTGATAATTGTTAAATATTAAGGCTTAGACTTCCACGATCAAGGGGAATTTCTTCTCTCGGGCGGTAATGTTTTTTGTAATCGGTAGATACAAACTAATTTCTAGTTTTGTGCACCTTCCAGTAGAAAAAAGTGCGCAGCAACTTTCAAGAATTTTCAGCAACAAGAAGAGTAGGATTCATAGAATACACTAGCCACCTACTAGACCTCCAAAGATATTTTGTTATGGGTTTTCATTCATTCCCACTCAAAGAAAAACAAAAGGCTTAATTAACCATGCGTAAATTATTAATAAGGCTTTTAACGCTCTCTATAATGTCTTCTCTCCAGGGAGGGGAATTCATAATGTGTCATGATGATTCCGATTTCAGAGATGAAAACATGCCATATGCATAGGTACCTCATTTTACAAAATCTAGCAAACCTTACGCAACTCTAGATTGTGTATTTAGAAACAGGTAGTCGACTGCTAATTTGGTAGGTTACGTTATTAAGTTAAATCTCATGACAATTGTTAAAATGGTGAAAACATGGTCAAGTCCGAAAAGAATTATGTAGTAGCATACGTTGTAGTGTTAGTGTGTACTAAAGACAGAACTCAAATAAGAATGACGTTTTGGGAGGACGAGTGGCCAAGCATAAGAAAATGGATAGGTTTAACAAATTATTTTTTGGAGCTTTTCCATCTCCCAATTGTTAACCACCATGTGCTCTTTACTGGAATGGGGGGAATCGAGAGAACTGAACTGAAGAAATACATTTACGCATCACGCAGTCCTGGTATATTTTCCTTATACCAAGGGGAAAAATGAAGTAAAAACAGTGTAACTCAACCGAGATAAAACTCAAAGTTACTTAAAAGGCAAGGTTGTTTTAGCAGGAGAAATCTCTATCATATGCGGCAAATACTTGCTCCACGGAATGTTTTCATAAGCAAGCTTAGTGAAGATGCTTAAATATCTAGCTGGCCGACCCTCATGTTCTCATTCTTTTTCCAAGCTGAGAATCCGCTTTGAAAACAGTTTTGTCGACATGATCACATCATCTACTTACACACGTCTTCATTTTTTCTGCTTTCTACTTCATTTCAATTTTAAAGACTTTCGGAGAAAGCCTTTGGGAGACCATCATGAGGGAGAAAACGAAAGGATTTATTTCTTTAAAATTACTCCTCTCATTAATTTTTTCTCGAAAAAAAATGTTGCCTAAGCTAGTGCAGACACAAGAAGAGAAAAAACGAAGAGATTTTCATCATCATAACTGACTTGACATACCAACACATATTTACTCAATTTAAAATGAATGAAGTGAAATGTTACGCTCGAGATAGATAGCATGAGCATTTTGTGAGCATACACAGGAGTGGTGAAAATAGTAGTTTCATCATCACCACAAAATGTATATTGTATGAAGGAAAAAAATCTGACAACGAGCTAATGTGATTTTCAGCCGAATAAAAAAGCATTGATGGCAAGCATAAATGCTTCCAGAGAGTTACGAAAGTTCAAAAATAATTAATATGTTGATGATGTTGCAAGAATAGGTACCGGCCTAGTATGATCTTGAGCGGATTTAATCTAAACGAAATTAAACAGTGATAGGTGGATGGTGGAGATGATATGCCACAGAAGTACTTTTGAAAAACAATATGGATCGCGTTTTTTTATATTCTCAAGAGGTTCAAATATTAAAAACAAGCTTCTAATGGTTTTGAAGCAAATTGGGAAATTATTAACTACTTGAAGGCAATTTTTCACAACATAATTTTTGAATATTGCAAAGAAGTTATTCAAACACTCTTATGTAAACAAGAGGCAAGTAAGTTTTACTTCTACTTTATTCATTATTGAAGTGCTTAGAGCAGTAGTAAAGCGTAGAGTTTGATTTCGGACAAAACTGATAATGAAGTGGATTAGCATTTGGATGGGGGCAAAGTAAGATAGCGTTTCAATAACACATGTATTGAACTGATCGATGGACAATGTATTTCGATTACATCTTTTATATGGGTCCGATGTGCCTTGAAGTGCAACACCTTTGCACACAAATTGTTGCTTTATACTGAAATTAATCAAGCGATTTGGATGCATATGTCTATCACAAAGTCCTTTATTTCTCTAGGTCAAAGAGTACCCTTGTCCTCCCCCACATCATCAACTAGCTCCACTGCTTCAATGGGGCAACGTGGCACAGTATTAGGGGGATCACATAAAAACCAGTGGGCTCCACCTTTAAATCCTTTAAGTCCCTCTTTATCCCCACATGAAGGAAACAGCGTGTCGGCGGAATCAGCTCCAGGATCTGGAAACTTAAATATCTCTACAGAAAGTGGGTGTATGGGAGGTAATCACGCAACAACCTCCAGAACGTCCCCACAACTCTCGACAAATCCACACCATAGTATTGCAACATTACATGTATGCGTATGAAAATAAAATAGCGGATAAAAATTTATATAGATGTGTACATTTTATATTTTTTACAAAAAAGAACCCAGCAGCTAATTGTGATGATAACATATTTTAGAATGTTGGCTCATCACCGGGACTAGTCAGTGCACCTTACCACCAAAGACGCGGATCACTGCAACTTTGGCAATTTCTGGTGGCGCTATTAGATGACCCAAGTAATCAAAATTGTATCTCTTGGACGGGACGTGGAATGGAATTCAAACTTATTGAACCGGAAGAGGTCGTTCAAACAAATAGTTTTTTGCTAGCTAAAGTAGCCATGTCTATACATCCATTCACTTACGACTAAAGTTTGATTAACTTTGAAAAAACAGGTAGCTCGTCGTTGGGGGCTCATCAAAAACCGTCCTGCTATGAACTACGATAAGTTGTCAAGATCTCTCCGCTACTATTATGAAAAGGGAATCATGCAAAAAGTCGCTGGCGAAAGGTATGTGTACAAATTTGTATGCGACCCAAACGCATTGTTTGCCCTTGCTTATGGAGTAAACGCCGCTACAGCAACATCAATGGGGAGTAATTTGCCAAGTGCACCAGATCCGTCTCAAGCTAGTCCCTCCACATCAGTTGTTGCAATGATGAATCAAATAAATGGCTCGGAATGTACTTACCAGTTCGATATGGATAACAAAGTGTACTACAACTACGGTTTGCCATATAGTTCACATGGAACACAACATCAAAACATTCCCGAATTTGGACATCATCAGTATCAGTCAACCCATGTGCCGACTTCATCCTGTGAGACATTTTATAGCCAGATAACTCGAGAGTTTAACACTGAACGTAGCTGTAGCAGTAGTGCAAGCAACGCCACTCCAACAACGCTAAGGTATGAAGTGTTTAGATTCATGAATGAACGGATAAATATTTTTTGAATGAAATATTTCAAGTATCGATTTCCTGCAAGGTATTACTACAATTATGGTTTACCGCGAATTGCATTATCTTAGGTTTCATGAACTTTTCATTACGAATTAGTCTGGTTTATTAAATTTCACAATGTTTATTACAATTCAATGACAGAGATAAAGATGAGGATAGTGAGGAGGATGAAGATGATGATGACGGTGGCACGTCTGACCAAAGCACTGCAACAGACGATAATTTGGGGAATCCTAGCACAAGCCGGATAAGTCAGAAAATGAAGTTGGGACATGCATCCATTTCAAATAGAACAATCACGAGTGCAACGAAATCTTCCTCAATATGCGAGAATAACTCCACTTCAAATGTTGGTGGATCGGGCAGACGTCACAATTCTGTAACAGGTACATCCTCATCAATTCATGGTGCTACTGGACGGCTGGGCAATGTCCACTCGCTTTTATCTTTGGATAACACTTCATGTTCCAACAATAATAACAACAACATTGAAATCAGCGACTTTAATCGCTCTGTTGCGGAGAGACTGGAAGTCGATAAATCTGGAAGTTCAAGAGAGGGCAACGTGAATGGGGCTGTGGGAAGTAACAACAGTAGCTCACTGAAGCATCATGTTTCCAATCTAGCAAGTTCTCAAAATGACCGATTCGTACAATCACAAAAGAGTCATTTGGAAACGACGGCTTCTAGTCAATGTTCGTATCACTAATAAGAACATGTTCCAAAAGTCGGATCCACAATTATTCTAAGCTAAGCAAGCCCAGAAATTCTAGACTTAGAATAAGGAAAATGTAAAATTTTCCCTTACAGGTATTCAATTTACATTGCGTAGTTTGAGACGTTTGGAAAATAAATGAAAAGAACTCCAGCGCTAGTAGTTTACCATTGATATTTGTAAAATCATCAACCTTGTAATTATCATTGATCTCGTCAACTTCAACAAGGAATAAATAAAACTAACCACTTGGATTTTCTAAACTCGTTCTTGACTACCTTATATTGTGATTAATTCTGTCTTTTTGGTCCTCGAATCTTAGACAGAACAACAAACATAACGTAAGAAAACTCCATTTACGATAATACTTCCAGAAGTCACATGCACATGAAGATCATGAGTTGTATTTTACTGATGCTTTATCTTAAAAGGCATAAACATGTTCATTTTTTGTATTAGGATTAACAATATGTGTTTAGTTAATGGGCTGTATTTATTTTTACTCTTCACGTTGCTTATTACAATTCTAGAGAAGAGAATTCAAGGTCATTCAAGTCACATTGAAAACAAAACCTGTCACGCTGGTGTTATGCAATTCGTCAAAAACAAAACAGACAAAGAAGTAAATGACTAACGATTATTATACTGCCGATGGGTTCTCCAAGTCAATCATCAATTTATAATCTACTACCGACTGCAATATTTCGATGAAGTATGTAATTTAGGAAAGTATCAACAAGGCCTAGCGACACAGTAACCTGTTATTCAAATTCTGCATACTTGACCACCAGCCAAAAAATAGCTAATTATACCTTTAGTAAGTCGATTCCAACTTTCAGTAGCTTCTTTGCTCATTTCTCACTTGCAGACGTGGTGTAGAATCTTGAATTTTAATTTGGCTAAATGTTTTATTGGATCGTTAACTTATAAATCGAGGGGACACCATTTTAATCAAAGTCTCGTAAAAAACCATAAATTTTGGATGTTCACATCATTTGAACTAACAACGTCGTCCATTAGTCCATAGTATGTTATATAATTTATATGCACACCTACTTCCTGGTCCATAATCTAATTCTTGCTAATTGTTAACCGCGCTCAGATTCAATTTCAAACTGGTCAAAAAGAATTCTACCACGATCAATGCAACGGCTGCATATACAGCATGAATCACAACTGCAGTCCACATTGCTCACAGTATGTATAATCAGTTAAATTATATAGCAGATCGCGACATGACGCTTATTTTCTGTTACGATCAAGTTGTAAAAACGGAAAACGGTTCTTGTGAAACGTATTGGTGTCTTGCAATCTATTATGCGCCTACAACTTCTTCTCATTTGCTTCAAGAAGGAAGAAGAGCACAGTAACTGTAAGGACTAGAATAGTAAATAGCAGTGTATAAACTCCTGAGAATAAAAGGGTTTTGGCATGCATCTTTTCTTCGAACTCTTACTTGTATCAAATAACAACAGAAGCGCTCTATTTTTTATGAAGTTGTCGGTTGGCGATATTAGATGGGTAAATGTCGTGAAACACTTTGCTGACTAAAAAAGAGTAACGACACATAATAAGCATGCGCATGTTTTTGATGAAAATGGGATGATCTGCGGCAAATATTATCCTGGAGCAGCATAACAATAAGAGGTAAATGATTAACGCTCTACTGCACACCNATAACAATAAGAGGTAAATGATTAACGCTCTACTGCACACCAGTATGTATGTATGTACATTGTATATATCGTGTGCAACCCATTGTGTGGACAACTTCTTGCTTTCCCGTTGTAAATTGCTAGCAGAATTAAGACAAAATGTAGACGGCTCTTCATATATGTCTGCTCACTAGTACACCATTTGCACACATATTATTCACCAGTACTGCCAGTGTCACACAAGAATAATGGATTTTATTTTTGCAGCTACGGGATAGTATTGTTAGCTCTAGGCTAACTTATTTCAGCATTTACGAGTGACGTTACTGCAACACTGCATTAGCAAGTTTTGAAACAGGTACTACTGTGAGAAAGGATCTCATCATGAAATCTCTTCTTTCTATTACATATAGGTAGGTAGTTCGTATGTCTGTCGCATATTTCATTAGGTTACATCAAAATACAGTGTGTAAAAACTTATGCAAATTCTATAAGAGTCATATTCTATCAAAGTAAAAACTGTCTTACTTTGAAGATCGCACGTACGGGCAGTTTTTCAGTTGCTCCTCGTATATCTCATTAACATGGTGAAACCTTCAAGATGCTGAAGTCAGCGGCAACACATTTTCCAGTGGCGAAGCTGCTTTTTTGGCAAACAGGTGGCCAGTGGACCATGGCCTACTAGAATATACTCGAGAAAATCGGTTAACATCTATCCTTTAATTCGGCATACAGTATATTGAGAAAAATTGTGAAGAAATGTTAATGTGAGTGATGTGACGGTAGTGAGTGAGTGTGTTACCAGATTGTTTACCAACATATTTAACACTTACGCTTATGCTAAAATAAAATCTGTTTGTGTTTTCTATTGACAAAGGAAAAAGCGACAGATGTGCGCATATCCTATATTTTTTTCCTGGACACTGAGCGAGGAATCAAAAGTAAGAAATAGTGTAGATATAAGAATCACGTAAGTTGCAGAAATTAAAAACGCTTAGAATACCGATTAATCTTCTTATCCGGTAGCCATACGCGAGATTGAATTTAGAGCTGCTAAGCGCAGGTGCTATTATGGAATCTTAAGCAGATATCAGGGGGTTTGATATTGTAAATTGTCTGCATTACATTGAACACGCAAATCAATAATTACTGTATTGTCCTTTGATACACGTGAGCATCTTGTGCCTGGTCTTCTAGACCTTTTCGTGTCGAAGTTTTCGATATCTGTAGTCTTTTGTCTTTTCAATCAAGACTGCTTGGACATTGTATCCAAAGCTAAACCTACAAGAAAGTTGCTTGGCTTAGTACTAACGTTTTAAGTGCATGTATTCGAAGTGGGACTGTCCGATTCTGGTCAACCACAAATAAGTGCAGTTTTCCTGCCTCACCTTTTTAATGAAAATTATTTGGTAAGACACACCTCACTCTTTGCGTATTTCCAAAGCGTAAATAAATTAACTTATACACGTTTTCGACTACGTGTAACCGGCAACCACCGATAAATGCGTGGAACAATGCATAGTTATACGTGTTTAAACAATAGCTACTTTAAACTCATTGCCATTTAAATAATTCCGATGAATGGTGACTGTGACTTGTACAGGTATGCCAGCATTTTGTCATCCCGTTAAGTTAAAATGATTTATATTAACACAACGTGCTGTAAGAAGTGATGACAGAGATCATATTTTCTGTTCTAATGTGTGAACAGATAATGGATATTTACTTGATCAAGTAGCCGTTTAGTAAGTTGCGAAAGGTGCTTTATAAGGTCGTAAGTGTTGTTTGTCCGTCTGTCTGTTACCGCCAAATCTCGGACATGCTTTGAGCTAAAGGTCCCAACCTTTGTCCACCAAATATGTTTGCTTGCCAGTTGCCACAAGGTTTTATCCGATTTCCTCAACTTAATAATCTGGTTCCACTCGGTCGTCATTATT
>VICI01001770.1:0-19973 GCA_019593645.1 Akabosia matsudoensis | reverse complement strand
AGAATGTAGACTTCACATGCAATCAAATTAAAAACAGCGAGATGTGGATAGACATTATGTCTTCTGTGCAAATACTAGTCAATAATTTTTGTGAAAGGGGTGGCAGTGGCAGCTATACGTCAAGAGCTAATTTGATTTGGAACTTTGAAAACTTCAAACCAAGCAATACAAATGAAATTAATAAAAGCAAAACTTACATTTTCCACTTTCACGCTGGCAAGCTTGTTAACGAAAGTTTTGAAGATCACTCTGGCTTCATCTGGAATAAATAGTGAGTAGCACTTAACTTTTTGTTCTTCCTTTGTCATTAAACCACATTTTGTATCAAAAATCCAATAATTTTATTAGATTCATACTTATAAAAGCTATGTTATCACGTGTGACGTTTCGTGCAACTGTCTATTTTACGAGACCATCAGGAACAATGTTTTTATGCCTCCCAATATTTGTGTTGTACTCAGTTTACCCTCCACACAGCTTTCCGTTCTGGGTGCCCATAGGGCTTTACACGAAAAAAATATATGTAGCGTATTCAATCCCATTACGCAGAAGAGCATATATTGAAGCCCAGCACCCCCATCTCAAATCTAGTCATGGAGAATTTTTATTTCATGCGTAGCCCTAGTCAAGCTAAACATTCTCTTCAACTTACCCATGAATTCTTCTATGAAAACGAAGGGCACATGGAAATGTAATCACATGTGCACTTTGAATCATTTTATCTCCTAAAGTGCATTTCCATAAAAAGTTCTACCAAGGATAAGATTCAATTTTGCTAAACATTTACATAGTCTAAAGTTGGTCACAACCGCCGGCGTTATATATCCATGTAGTTTTTGAAAAAAAAAATCTTATCGCAGATTACACTACATAAAACTAAATTACATTGAGGCTGGTTACCTTTCATTGCAGCATTGGAAAGATATGGTCGGAAGTAGTTAACAATGTCGGTATTCTTAACGACCCCTCCATTTCTAATTAAAATACTGGCGCACATCCTCCTCCGTCATGAGCTGTGTTGGGATTCCAGAATTGAATGCAGGTGGAAGGGCCATTTTCGTCGTCACTTTACACACACCTCAGACCTCACCTCACAATTTATAGCTCACGGCAAAGTAAAAATATACATTTACAATTTGTCGAGCTCAACCCTGTTGATACTTTCTTATCGGTCTTCGCCCTTATTTACAACAACACTACAAACATACTCCAATCCTTTCTCTATCTCGGAGTTTAGTCTGTATGAAATACACTGGAAATATATGCCTGGACCCCTCGTAACTTTTTTCCTTGAAGATTTTTATCTCCCGTTCTGAGGAATCCCTTAAGGAACAGCTGAACTAAAAACTTTTTAACATGTTAAAACAGAGCTCTGTGCAATGATTGTTTTACAAGGAGCGCATAGGTATCTACAAAATCCACCACCACCTTCACCACTCGTTATTTTGATTTGTGGTATCTGACAGTAAGCAAGGATTGTTTTTTTTGGGGATTGTGAATGTATGCAGCAGAAAACTTGCTAACCTGTGAATACATAATGTATGGATACGCCAAGTGTTTCTTTTTTTTCTAAATAAAAGGGTTATTATTTAGACGAAGGCATTTATTCTCATCGTCATCGTCGTCATATCAGATATAATGTTACGCGAATGCGGTGCGCATACGTAAAGTTACGCTTTGCTTCTCCTACGGAGTCATACGTGTTGGAGTAATAGTCAACCTGTCATTTTTCTACGAACGGGTAATCTTATATAAATATATGTATGGACAACTTAAAATACTTGAGATTGTTGATGATGAGACATCCCAAACAACTCAAGATGAGCGTAGATGGCAACAACTTTTTGAAGCTTTTATTTTAGTCATTCAATGAGATAAACTCTGAAAGCATTGTTATTGTTATCGACGGCGACTCATCGGGAGAAGAGGAGAAAAAAAAGGAATGTTGGTATGTGTTGTACTATGCTTTGTTGTGTCTCAGCGTACACTTGTTTTAAAACAAAATTTTGCAGAGAGTCAACATATAAAGGTTAACCGGATAGGTATATGATTATCTCAAACCCAAAAACATAAAACATATACACATTCATGCATTTATTAACTGGCTGGCTAGGAGCCTGGGAGCGGAAAAGACATGAAAGATAATGAGTTTGGGCTAACGTGACGGGGATGATGAACTAGAAACAGGTATTTCAACAATGTATACAAACCTGGTATGAATTCATGCTAATAGAGTGTACGAAATGGTGTTTCGTATTACGTGAAGCTGAAAAGATGGACACGAAGACGAAAGAAATCAGAAAGGTTGTTTTTTTTCAGTGACGGGAGGAGAGTGCGTGCCAGACGCTGTTTTGTAGTATCCTGTGTGTGTCGTTTTGTCTTTTCTACCATGAATAATTTTTGTGTAAGACAAGCCACATAAGTTCAAGAATAAGACGATTAGCTGTGCTCTGCAGTGAATGTTTTGGAGAGTTGGAGACTATATGAAATCGTCTCACTTCAGGTTTCATGGTTGTTTCGAATACAGAGATGAACTAGAGTTAACTTGACACAAAAGATACTGGGTGTTGGTTAGTGTTTAAAACATTTGCGAATGATATGTATGTAGGCATGCAGAACCTTACAGGATATGCTGTAATATCAATGTGACACAAAATATAATGCTCAATACAAGAGTAATTTTGACTTTTAAACGTTGGACATGGGTTTATGACAACTCTGTCTGTTTTTGCTGTATGAGGGACATTCTCCATTGTCTTGTGGAGGATCTTTAAGAAATAGTTTTAGCATTGCACTGGTGGCAGAAATGATCAGAACTTCTGTTCAATGGCGAACCGTGCTTATATGTTTAGAACTTGGTTTTGTCTGTAGAAAAAGGGAATTTGTGTTAATAAGCAATTATGGTACAATCAGCTCTATTATATTTCGTACGATGATGTCTTTGAGTTCAGATAATTGTTTTCTTGGTTTTGTCTGTAGAAAAAGGGAATTTGTGTTAATAAGCAATTATGGTACAATCAGCTCTATTATATTTCGTACGATGATGTCTTTGAGTTCAGATAATTGCTTGTAGTCAGAGATGCCCTCCGTATAATTGCTCTTATCGTAAAGCAATTCTGATTTATGGTCGTATAAAATATGAATGATAGAATTGTGTCTTTGCTCTTTTTATGAATTATTTGTTTCAGAACTTGACTTAAAGTATGTCGATAGAACGAAAGGTTACCTGCTTTAACATTCCGGATGACATTGCAACATAGGCTGATTATCGTTGCAACGTTTATAGATTTATTATTGACAAGTTATTGCGGTTTTAGGAAAACTATTACCCACCTTTTGACAAGATAGTATTAAAGTGTTGCGAAGCGAAGTGATTAATTTGTTATGAAGCAAGCTTCCTCGAAGCTAGTGAATTTTCCAATTATCAGAACAATACAATGGTGCATATAAGTGTGGTAACGAAGAACAATGTCTACTAAAAAAACAAACTCTCTTCGAAATAACATTCAATTAAAGTAATAAGTTTAGTTAAATACTTACGTAATTCATATAAAAGGGATAGAAATGAATAGGTTTGCAGCAATGCAAAATGGATTGCAAAAAAATGCGTAAACTCGCTTCAAGAATTAATGAAGCTAAAAATCTAGGAAAAGTCTCATAGAAATGCGCTCAAACAACAACTACAGTTTTCAAGAATGCAGATAAACATGTTCGCGATGTCATAATAATTAAAATCGGTCCTTGTGAATCAAAACTAAAACAGTTCCTTTCAGGTGTATGTCCGCACCGCATAGATATGACCTTGCTTTGTTTCATCCTGCGAAAGTGAAACCCTGGAATTAATTGCGTACCTTTCATTTCTTTGGTCGGAAATAGATTGTCGTTTTCTTTCTCGGTAGTTTTCAATCATAATATAAAATTTTCAATGCACATACGAGAGAAAATTGGAAAATCAATATTACTACATATTATGCATCATGAATCTGTTTTGTAATGTACAATTCACTGAAATTGCCATCTAATCTCAAAGTCATGCATTTTATCCACTTACTTACGTTCATCTTGTGTGTATGATGAGCGATCAGAGATTCGGGAACACCTAATATAAGTCGTGACACGATATTTTTGTCTAAATCGCCGCAGAACTCAAAATAAACTTTCAGCATTCACTAAGCTTAATTGAAGAAAACAAAGGATTGAGTCTTGAAGAATAGAAGGAAATCTGATAAGGAACTCCCCCTTATGCAACATCTCGTCCAATTATTATTATTATTATGACATCCATCTCTTAGTATCGTTCACATTGTAACCGCAAAGTTTACTTTGTCAACTTGTAGTTTAAAAAGAAAATAAACTTTTGCGAATTGAACTCTTTGGCGAATTATAAATGTCGTGTTATCTACAATAAAAAAATAGTACTACTCACGCAAACCATACAGAACCAGTCAAATTCCATATGTCGCACTTTCATGGTTGATAGCTTTAGGATTTGATTTAAAAAAAGTTCAGTCTAGCAGTAGCCTTATTTTTAAATGGACACCCATCCTCCTCTGATTCACAGAAGTACACGTGTCTTTCGATTTGATCCTCATCCGCTACGAAAACAACTAAGTATTGTGGGTGAATCTGTCATCCTTGTTACCAGGAACGGCCAACCTGTGAAAGAATACTCAGAGGTCTCACAGAAGAAACAAAAAAATGTTCATATTTCAATAAATCACAAACCGATACATGTGCGCTCTCCAATTATTTAGGCTTTCAAGAAAACAGTCAAGTTGCTCAGCTTAGGACATTCCTCAAGAACCGATGTAATCGTGAATGAGATTTTCCAACAGTGTCCGTTTATAGAAGAATGTGGTAGTTTACGGGCTTCTTTAAACGAAACAATTAAAGAGCTAAGAAGTCGAACTTATGATCAAAATGGTCTCGCCGTTGCACCCCGACGTGCCCCGGACGGATCGTACCTGCCCCGCTACCTCGACGTTTTCGACGACTTTGATCGACAAAACATCTCCACATCGTTTCCCCTACATGACGAAGAGCAGGCGGACATTATGAAATTAAATCATTACGTGGAAATGTTGTATGACGATATTACTAATAAAGTTGAAGGACTTCGATTGATATCACTGCTAACCAAATCAAATCGATACTTGGTTGCAGTCGCAGAGCATTGTAAGTAACATGACACACAAAGTTTTTTTTTCTGCGTTTTATTTGCCAAAAGAGCCATTAAAAATTTGACGTTTAATACCGAAACTTTAGCTTCCGCCTCAAATGCTATTTTTAGAATACTTCGAGAGGACTGCAGGCGAAGCATGAATTTGACTTTGTATATCATGAGCATTTGCTTGGACTTTGCAAGAATACGGACCTTTCACTCGTTTCTTATAAGACAAAGGCTACACCAGCAGATCCTTGATATTTTAGACTTTGAACTGGGGCGATGTGAGAAATGGAAAGTACAGCTTATGAAGCTGAAAGAGGAGTCAGTACGACCCCATGAAAAATCTGCCCGGCTTGGACAAGAACTAACGGAGGCAATGGCGACATTCGAGTCCCGATATCTCCTCCAAAATTCAATACTCCGACGTAAGCTGCAAAACGTACTTCCTATAATAACAGCTAAACAAAGCTGGATTCTTATATAATACAATCATGTGATGAATTGCAGTTGGATTTGAGGTTCTCCACTACCTATCTGAAGATTTCTTAGTAGCCAATGCATTAAGGCACCAAGGCGTTGTCACATCTTTAGCTGACGCACTTGATAGATCTGATCATGTCCTTTGGGAAACAGTCCTGTGGTATCTTAAGGACATGTCTGCCTTTGTAGAATATGTCACGCAAATGATAAACGTCGATTTATTGGGAAGAATCGAAAAAATCTTGAAAGGAAAGGTAGCAATACCAGTGAAAGTAGCAAGAGCTCTGCTTTTCACTCCTGAGCAATCTAGGTTTCCATCCTTCCCTCAAGCATGACATGTTAAAATTGAAGTTGACTTCAAATCTTGCGAAATGTTTTCGTAAGTATATTCTTGACTAAACAATAGTTGTGTTTGTATGCATAATATGCTAAACTAAACATATTTGGTTCGTTAGCAAAAGCATCATTTTCGGATGCAATAGTGAAAACGCTTTACCTTTTATCAATGGACACGGCTAGTAGAAGTAAACTGTCGAAATTTGGTATAGTAGAGACCGTAAGTCAGTATTCACTATTAACATAAATTTGAACGATGGTTCCACCGTACCAAATGTTTGTTTCTCCAGCTTCTCGCACAGTTAGTCCCTGAAACTGAAGTATTTGAACAAATATCCCGAATAAAAGGAGCCCTTGCAGTAAATCTCGCAAAAGACGAGAAATGCGCAAAATTGATTGGAGAAAGTTTCAAAATCAGCATTTTAGTGAAACACTCCATTAAAAACCAAGACATAATGGGAATGAAGATCGTGCGTAACGTGGCAAGCACAACTTCCTCCCCCTTGATCAACCAACAGGCAGGTCACATTGCCAAGGCAGTGGTGGAAGTGAACTCTCTTGACTTTGTGCTGGAGTGTGTGGGCACACTTTCTTGTTTAAACGTTGAGCAAGTTAACTTTCCTGATCTTCTGAAACGAAATCGACTTGTGGTTTGGCTGAAACGCCAACTTATGAACTATATGAACATTACGAACATAATTGAGAGTAAGTTTCATGTTACTTAATTGATGATAAATGTCATGCAGGGTGTTATTTTAATGCAACTTGCAGTATCATATCAATTGAAAACTGCTGCTCTGGAGGTTGTCATTCTACTACAAAATATATGCAAAAGCGAAGACGGAGCGAGATTTATTGTGAGTGATGGATTTATAGACCAAATGCTGATTCGGTTACTACAAGAGCCACACACCGACCCACAAATTATTCAGCACTGTGTGTATCTTTTTAATGTATGCTGTCGCCACGCTTCAATATCCAAGTTTCTCGTCCAGAAAACTCATTTTCCCCAAGAGCTGATGGCGTTTGCTCTTGGGATCGGAGGAACTTTGGGGTCACAATGCAATGCAACATTGCACCGGTTATCGGTAAACTTTCGCCATTAACATGATTATCTCGCTCAGAAATAGGTTGTTTCAAGGGAGCGATTTCTTGTTTTCAGGAATTTGACGAATCCTGGTTCGACACTATGATGGAACATGAGTTTCTTACATACAATGAGAAATGGACAAGCATAGTGACCGACGAAGACGATTCTATGAATGCAAACATTTCTTTGAACAACTACAATCCAAAGTTCCCATACCGGGACGAAAGCAATAGCTATCAGTCATTGATGGCTGGAGCACAAAGCTTATACGATGACGACTGTGAAGACGATGAGAATAGACCATTGACTAACGAGACTGGGATTGATCTTCTTGACGATTCTGCTACCGATGAGGAAAGTATGTTTTTCCCTGTTCGCAGTGAAAGCGCAAATAACCGGAAACGGTTGGAGTCCGGAAGAGCTTTAACTCCACAACAAAATAACTTTTACTCGTATTGGAAACAATGCGAGGCAGATATGGCACTGTCACAAGACTGGCAATTTTTTCTTAACAGCTAAAAAAAAATATTCTTTCAGCAGTGATCGTGGAGGTAGTGTGTTTTGAGGCTTTTCAAGTTCAGTACCATATTAGACAATGAAAATAAGAGTAATTTAATAAACACAATTTCGAATGAGTACACGATTCATTTTTTCTCACTTCCGTCGCATACGTCATCGGTTTTCACGTGATGGAGGTCGTATGATAGGGCTTTTCCATTATGCCGTTTAACGATCACTTGGACAATGTAAACTTTTCCGGGTAAAAGTCCAACGATGTTTTGGGACAGCATAGTTCTAAAAATCAAAAATGCAAATCAAACTCTTTTGTTAGTGAAACAGATTTGGTGTCATATATATACCCATCTGGTGGTATGTCACGTTGAAGACACAACGACATCGTCACGTAAGGATCACTTTTCAAGCTCCTTTCTACATCACATTGGTTAGGTTTTTTGAACTGGAAAATACGCTTCCTCCGCGTTTCCTCCTTGAGGAAGATGCAATATTCGTTGTCTTTGGAATCTGGTGATGGCCACCACTGAATCATGACTCCATCACAGGTTCGCCTGGATTCATCTTCGGATACCTTTGTTATCGCTGATAGTTTTTTGGTAAAAAAAAGAAGAGTTTCAGAAAAGTTTGCCGTAAATAGAATACATCGTACATCGTAATTTTGTTCAACTGGTGACACTACCTGGGAGCTTTGGAAGAGGAAACCGTTTGGTTTTCTTTCCCACATAAACTTCAACCATTCTTGCAAGAGACGAGCTGGAGGATTGAAAAATCTTTATGACATATTTTCCACGTTTCGGTGACTGGACTTTAACCACGTCTAAGCTATCTACATTCTTGGAATCGACTAATGTCTGATTCTCATGTTGTAGCTCAAAACTAACTGTTCCACCCCCGCATGGCATTAAATACATCACAAGTTCACTACAAGGCTTTCCTAGATGGAATCTTAGAGTAGTTGGTTTGCGAATACTTCGAGACGCCACAACAGGACCAGGCATGGCCGATGTAGGCACTGGTAGCTTTATCTTCGTTGGAGTAGCATCTTTCAATCCGTTGTTGGAGCTCTGTAGAACAACATCAACAAGTCATCTTTTTGGCCTTGACAGAAATGAGAGATGTGACCTACCTTTGGAGCATGATACTTCGCAGTAGTTCTTACATATGGATAGCTCACATTTGTCAGCATGTCTCGAACAAATATATTTACATAATAGAGCATACCCTCGTGCAAATTATGAAGAATGTGGTTTGTTCTCTTTCCTACACATCCAATTATTATGTCGTTATGGGTGTATCCGGCTTGTCGTTTTATTTTATTTCGATCGTGTCGAATATGATGATGGTAGGGATTTTTATTCGGTTCCTTTGGGTTAGGACCAAATGTTACATTTTGTAATGGCTGTGCTTGGTGCATCGCATACCGTTGTGGCTCGTCCCACATGCTACCATCTTCTTCAAAATACGTTTCTGAGCCGTAGTAAACGACATGCATCAGGTCCGGTGGCAATACTCCATACCTTTCACCGGAAGCTCCGCAGAGTGAAGTGTAATCGCGTCGGGTGTTGACAACAATGCAATACTGCATTAAATGGGGATTTACTGGGCTTGTGTCCCATTTTACATGGAGTCTATTTCCTCTCAATCGCTTAGCAGAAACTTTTGGTCGACTGGTGGCTGCGTAAGATGGGTGAAAGTCAGATCCGACACTTGATTGAAAATCGGATACTCTTCGCTGTCCACTCGCGGTAGTCCACTGTCGTGGATTAAGACCGTCGTAAATGTTTGACCATGGGACATATGCGGATCGGTCAAAGTTGTCGTTTACCGCTGATGGCGTTATTCTTAGGGGTTCTTCACTAAAGCTTGTGGCATAGAGATGAACATAGGAATCTCTATACAATGCCTTGACTTCAACACCGTATACACCTCGTTTACCCCTGGACGTTTTGAAGCTTACTGTTTTTTGCGTTCGAAACGATTTCAAGGTTTCCGGGTTCGAAAACTTTCCGTTATCTGCAACACACAAAGATAGTACTTATAAATGCATGAAAAACAATAGAAAACTTCAATACACATTAACCAATTAATCCGTCACCGCTTGTTGGAACATCAATACACATTAACCTATTCGATAAAATATAGTCAATAGTTATTACATCTCGCAATGTTACCTTCAACTGGCTAAAACTTAACTCCCCAGACCAATATTGAAGTGCACGGTGTAACGGTAATGCTCAGTGGATTGCTCTCCTTAACATTTAAGAATAAGAATCTGAAACATAAAATAGTATTTTAAAAATTTCAGCATCATATAGCCTGACTTAGTTGGCTTTAGCATTTACCTCTTTACGATCCCTTTGTTGAGAAATGCAGAGACATGGTGCTCATCGGGTATGATCTTCACGTTAGATAACCAGGAGTCCTTTTGCTGTGCCCGGAAAAATGTACTGTTGGAAGTATCTGTCATACTTTCCATGTCATTCATGATTTGGTCAATATCAAACTGCTTCTTGCTGGCCATCAAGTTTTCCGGTTTTCCTGTATCACTCGCTCTACTGGATCTTGTCGGCCATATAGCGTTCACGTTCAGTTCCTGAACACTGTCAGTAAGTAACGGTAAGGGCTTATAAAAATCGCCCAAACCGGAAATATATTCTAACCTGGCCAGTAGTAGTATGCACACCCAAACCGTTTGCGCGTATGACATTTTGGGGGCCGTAAACACGAAGTACTACTTGAACTATGGAAAATAAAGTAAGGCCAAAGGACTAATGCATTTTAGCAATGGCATGAACTGGAAAAATCTCATATTGCCCCGATTCCATCTCTCATGCTCAAGTTCGTTGTGTTCAAGACGATCTACCAAAGACAATAACAGCTTATAATGAAAATGTTTACACGTAATAGCAACGATTACTCAATTATAGACTGTGTTAATCCTTCTTTACGGGTATATTCAATAGACTATACTCCTTTGCCAAGTTTGGTGTTGCTTTGTTTATGTTTCTCCAAACCAAATCGAGAAAGACGTAAAACGTCTCTAGCACACCGAGATGATAGCAAGTTTAGATAGAGCTTGTCATGTGGGCAGACATACTATGTACATGAGATAAAAGAGTTTGAAAGATTCCTACCGCTTGTTTCATTTTCATCGGATGATTGCTTATATACCCCGAAAAATTGCAGTGAAGACTATTTTAATACAACAGTTTTTGTTTATCCTGGCCATTATGTTCAACTGAATTAGCAGATTAAAAGATTAAAGGTATGACCGTCCTAGCCCACAATTTATGTTTTTACTGTGGAGTCAAGTGGTTTATAAGAATATTATCTAGTCCCCCACACACTGGGATGATGAGGTTATGATGGCATAAAAACTCGTCTTAATTTTAAAGCCAGCGTGAAGAAAGAGTCGCAAAAGGGTTTTCATGATTTTTTGAACAAGCGAGAAGAATTCAGCAGCGCGTCTGGTTTTCTAAAGTGTATGTGTCAGACATTCATCATTTCGCACCTTTCCTGTACTTGTACTTGCGGACACCACGGATTGTGGATATAATCTGTAGCTTACCAGTTATGTTGTAAAAGTTTCCTCTAGTCTGTCGAACAAAAGTGGAGCTCATCATCTTTCAAACATAAACAAAACATTGAAACACGAAAGAAAATGTAGCGTAATTGTTCTGATGCATAATGGATAATTTTGAATTCATTGACTACGTGCACATTGGCTATTGGATTTGAATGGGATATTATGCTCCACTACAGATAAAGCAGACATGCGTGAGTTGGAAATTTCGAAATCATGAAATGCGTTGTGAAAGATACTCTAACGACTCTGTTACGCATTTGTGCTATGTTTTGTACGTGACTGAGGTGCACTCATGCCGGCATATCTTTTATTGACTGGTTGCTTTTTAAAGCGGGCACAGCCCACCATTATAGAACTAGATTTGCATACAATAACTTCTACACAACAACTTATAAAAAATCTAACCCATTGATACTAAAATTCACTGCACTAGCAGCTCACAGACGCTTGAAAATTATTCAAAACAAAATCCAGTATTCAATTTTCAGGATCTCCAGGGTACAAAATCACGAATTCTAGCTCATCCTCTCTGAATTGAGTGAAATAGCCAAAGGTGCATGTAAGTTATGTATCTCTTCTGCTCCTGTCATTAGTTATCTATCATACCACCTTTACGTGATCTTTAAACGCATATTATGCAAAAGAACTGAGAACGTTCCTGCTCAGACAGTTGGCTTGTATCTGTTTTGACTTTGCCGAACGGTAGAGCTGAGTTGCAGACTTGACGCAAGGTCCATGCTACTTTCACCAAAAATTAGATTCCTCGATGTAAGCTCAGATAAAGAGTCCTCAACATCTATGGGACCCCTTGCTTCGTCTTCAATAATTTTTGCGATTTGATTAGCATCCAAGGCTGTCTGCGTGCCATGCTGGCCTTCTCGGACATTTGTCGCATTTCGCAGCATTTCTGAAAAAAAAACAAATAAAAACTCTGAGCAAAGTCCATTCTGGTTTGAGCACACGACTTATGCACTGAGCGACCTACCATCCAAAAGTTTTTTGGAGACAATTTTCCTTCCTGCGTAATACATCCTCATTGCCTCATTCAAATACGGATTCATAGTAAGGGCAAGCTCTGTAGAGACAATGTAAAAAAAGGCAAATGTTTACAATTTTGTGCACAACTCGTAAAGACGAAAATTGATTGCATTTAAAAACCTGAAGACGCAGCTTCTGGCATAAATCCTTCCGACTTCAGTGTCTGAACCGTTGAATTCAAGAGTCCTCCGATGCATCCTACACTAAACAATGACGCTGCGACTCTCCTTTCCGCCTCGGATTCCAGGGAGAACTCGTGCTGTGCTTTTTCAACTGCGTGAACCCTTCTTTCATTTGTAACGTGTTGCCTCTCTACGTAATCAGCAAGCCTTTGAAGCTCCTCACATCTCTTCTGAATATACTTCCTCTTCTCGATCCTCACCGCTTCCACCTCAAGTTCCTCCGTCGTTTCAATGAGCGACTGTTCCAAAACCTTTTTGCTCAGTTCTCTTTGAACTCCTTTGGCATGTACTTGGAATGGGTAGCTTAAGTTCTTGTCCGTTTGGCATTCTTGCGCTTTTCCGGTCATGAAAGTACTCAGTTTGTACTCGATCTGATTTGCAACGTCACCCTCAACTTGACAAGTAGCGTCTTTCTTGGTTACATCTGAGGTTAGCTCTTCCAGATATTGGTCCGTCTGGATGCCCATATCATCGAGTCGTCTTTGTTCAGACTGATGGTTCTCTTGGACAGTAAGAGTGGGTCTCACAATACCCCCTAATAATTTCGGCTTTCTCGGGTACTTTCTTCTTTTGACGTTTTCACTCAATTCTTTCCGTTTTCTACATCGGTCCACTTCAGCCTGAATATGTTAATCGCAATCAATAGGTCAATTGTAATCAACTATAAGTCCCAGGAAATCAACGAAATTCTACCTGATAAAAAGGCTTTTCAGTGGGTCCTCGGTAAACTGATGGATCCCACATCATATTGTAAAATTCGTGGGCACCTCTCGTTCTATATACATACCGGAAGTCCAATAATGATGGTTTACCTATTTCTAATGCAAAAAGTCATAGGCTTTAGAGGATGAAGTACCGGATATTCGTAGCATGAGCTGGAAAGCACTGGTTCGACCGAACCGGGATAAAAGATTTCGGTTTTCTGGGTCGTTCCGGGTGTGACAAAGTCGGGTTGCTACCCGCAAAGTAGTACTTCCCATAACAGGGCGCAGGTACGTCATGAGAGCACGCTGCTTGCATGATGAATTTGATCAATTACTCCGTTCCGTTTTGAAATCGACCAATTTACAGAATACTTGTTACTTGTATCAATAGTTAGTACGATCTACCATTACTACTTACATAATTCTTACAAATTTACCTATCTAGCCTGATTTTTTTTATACTTTTATGGAGTTATGTATTACAAAAGCGGACGATACAGAATTGCAGTCCCTGCGAACTGCTAATATGATATAAAAATCCGGAATCAAAAATCAATGCGGAAGTTTTTAGTTTTTCTGCTTCATTGTTGCTTTACAGGAGTATTCACAATTTCCATAGCATTTGAAAACTTTCCAAAGCGACTTTACTGACAGTTGAAAGCAATACATTCTGTTTGAGGAGAATCGGACACCAGTATACCGACAATGTTCTACAGGTCACTAAAAAAATAATACCAAACGTCAAAGAGTTTCGCCACAAGTCACGCCATTTCTGTTTAATCCAACAATTGACATCGATACAAAAATTCTTAAGAGTCACTTGAAGTAAGAGCGATATCAATGACAAAAACAGATAAATGAAGAAATTACATCCTACCTTCTATTTCTATTATAATTAAAAACTTAACCTAAACACATATTCACGGACATTTCCTTTCAATTTGCGATTTTCCGGATTCCTCGTATTCCTGCTTTGAGATCCACAGCTGTTGGAAAGATCCTAACGATGCTAAAATAGAGCCACCAATCCAAGCTCCAAATCGCCGTTCACCAGTCCCAGTAACTGCAACTACTTTCAGTCTCATACTCTAAAATGCAAGTCAAAAGATAACGTGAACATTATAACATAAATTCGGGTTAGCCGACAAACTGATTGAGCTCAAAGTATAAATAAATTCATTGCACTAACAGGTGGCGTTTTGGCAGATAGATCCCTGTTTAACCTCTCTGTGAACCCTTGCAGTAAGGAATTTCCACCAGTTACAATAACACTTCCGTACAACGCCTGTAAATTTAAAAAGACGATCTTATTATCAATGCTTGTCCGAAATAATAATAAAATTGAACTTACCGGACGCAAATCCACGTCGCACATTCCAACGGATGTTGTGACAAGATGACCAGCTCCAAGCATCGTCGTTCCGACACCTCTCAAGCCACTTGGATCAAATAAAGGTTCAGCAAGTCGAAATCTTTCTGTGCCGAATTCTTGATGATAGCCGTTTGGAAATTCATATGGTAGTTGGGGCATAGTCTGAGCTTGTTCTTCGTCAAATGGTCCATCGGAAACTTGAAGTATACTTTGTTGATAGTCTTGGACTACGGTCTACAATATAAAAAGTTTGCGATAATGATAGTTCCTCAAGGCTGTTGAGGAAATTTAATTTGTTTCTCGTCACTCGTGTCTTACCTTCACCATGTAGTTATGCCACGACTTGGTAACGTCAGGCAGATTTGGCTTTTTCACGTACTTTGCCTTTTCATTTTCCCATACGGTTTCTTTCGAAGCAATCATGTATGGAGGGATAACCTCGATTCCTTTTTCTTCCAAATACTGTTTACACTGCATTGAGATAAAGTCTCCTCCCAAAGGGCTTTTCACAATTCCTGCGCAAATACATGTGTTCCATTAGTTTAAATGAGCTGTTGAAAGAATTACAAAATATTTTTGGGTCTTACCTTGTGAGAGGACGTAGCCATCATGAACAGGTATGGCTGAGGTATGCGTTGCTCCACTGTCGACGATGACACCAGTGCTACGACCATTGGCAAACGCTGCAAGTACTGCCGTCTTTGCGAGGAAAAAAGCTGGAACCTGATACCTGTAAAAGCAGTAAACAATCAATGAACACTCTGATATCAAAGTTTAATAGACTTAAACTAAATCGTGAAGTTGCCATACTTTTCAAAGAACAATTCTGTTAATTTCTCTCGCTTCTGACGAGTGTTCCAAGGTGGTTCTGACATAAGCAGAGGATGGAAACCTGGATCGGCATTCAGAGAGTGGCCGTACACATAATCTACCACTTTTTCGAACATATCCCAATCTTCTACTTGTCCGTCCTTCAAATACGTTGCTACTTCCATTCCTGCAGCATATCATAAATCAAACGTCTTGTAACACATGCATGAGTTTACCTTATCTTGTGCTAATTATTAGAGTTGGTTTACCTGCTTTGGGTACATGTAAATTGACGGTATCTATTGTGTACTTTTTCCCTGTTGGTTTCACATCACCGCCCAAGAGTCCATTGCCGTTGGTTCCGTCAATGTCCATTGGAGTCTCCAATTCGGTTACCCCAACATACGATGGAATCTCTGTTTTTGGGGTGTCCTCTCCCGCATATCCAGCTCTGAATGAATGATGTCCAACATCAAACACCAAGGCTCCAACCTCATCTAAAATTCATAAAATCAGATTGTAGGTTGTCGCCCTTCTTAAATGCCTAACGTGTTTGAATTGACGGTGAGCAACTGAGCAAGAGCAAACATACCTCCTCCGTACACTCCTCCACTCATATTACCGCTATTAGTTCACTTTTCCACGAACAACTTAAACTGCAAGAAATAATTTAACTTAAGTCCCCGAAGATGTATGAACACCTTTGGTATGGGGTTCGCTGATAACAAAGTACTCCAGCACTTAACTATTCTACAGGCTAGAAAACCTTTAATGTGACGGATCACTGTTCTTCCTTCCGTCAATGCTGACCAGTGGTCAAAAAATTTGAATGCAAGTGCTACTGATTCTTTACTAAATGTAAACAATCAATAAGAAGTGACAGTGAAAAACAAGAAAAGACGCTCCAGCCGACTGATTTAGCTCGCGGTATATCTCACATTGCCCCATGGTTGGATTCTTCTAATAATATATGCCTGACCGAGAAGATCATGATTACAGATTGCCGGCACGGTGTCGCCGTTTTGATTTTTATGCAAATCAGGAAAACTAGCAATTACTTTTCATAGTCCGGTAGTTTTATTATTCTAAAGCATATTCCCCTGAATGAAAGTATTTACAAAATGAAGGTGATGTTAATAAAATTTGGCCGATTACTTTTAAAATGATTATTACACTGGCGCAGTTCACCATGAATAAAAAAATACGACTAACAGAAATATTAAAAAATTACTTAAAAAATTTGAACTTGCAAGCGTACAGTTTGACGATCAATGAGCTCATGGGATATACTTTTTGTAGTTTAATATTTATAAGCGTAGTGGATTCATCCAAGAACAAAACGAAGTGGCATCTATTCAGATTCTTAAGGTTTTCGAACAACGATAAGGTAAGTTGTTTTTTTAAAAACGTACACAAGTTTAAATTCAATGTACAATGTCAACTGAAATCGTGTAAAATACGGCTCTCCTCAGTAGTGCAACTATATACAAACTAAGCGTGGGATTTTACTAAGGGCAGTTCGTTCAGGCAATGTTGTTATCGAATTCGGGCAAGCCAGACTTGTCAAAGTCATCAAAGAAGGGATGCACAAGGGCTGCCTTGGCGTTGATGCGAAGCGTGGGCGAATACTCGAGCATTTTGGACAGCAGATCAAGGCCATCGTGGTCATCAGCAAGGCGGGGAACCTGCTTGTTCAATGTACAGTCACTCCATTTGGGGAAGGTTGCTTTGAAGTCGGGAAGCTCGGACACGCCAGGCCAAATCTCCTCAGTTGGAGTTCTCAATACTCTGTAATACGCATAGGCATAAGAGATAATTACTCCATACAAACAACAAAGATATCGCCATCTAAAATTGTCTTACCTAAATATCCTGAACAACTGATCGATTTCAGAGTCGCCTTGAAATAAAGGTTTCTTTGTAATCAGTTCTGCCATGATGCAGCCAACAGACCAAATGTCAACTGGACACGAGTAACGAGGAGAGCCAAGGAGGACCTCGGGAGCTCTGTACCACAATGTAACCACTTCATGAGTGTACGCACGAACTGGAATGCCAAACGCCCTAGCAAGCCCAAAGTCAGCGATCTTCAAGTTCCCGTTGTTGTCGATCAGGAGGTTTTGAGGCTTCAGATCGCGATGCAGGATTCTCCGTTGATGACAAAACAACATTCCTACTGATCGATTTCAGAGTCGCCTTGAAATAAAGGTTTCTTTGTAATCAGTTCTGCCATGATGCAGCCAACAGACCAAATGTCAACTGGACACGAGTAACGTGGAGAGCCAAGGAGGACCTCGGGAGCTCTGTACCACAATGTGACCACTTCATGAGTGTAAGCACGAACTGGAATGCCAAATGCCCTAGCCAGCCCAAAGTCAGCGATCTTCAAGTTCCCGTTGTTGTCGATCAGGAGGTTTTGAGGCTTCAGATCGCGATGCAGGATTCTCCGTTGATGACAAAACAACATTCCACGCAACAACTATGCAAAAAATAAGATTTAATCCACGGAACCAATTTCTTTGTCCCACAGACTGCACTGTTAAGTTATAAAATGTTCGCATACCTGATAAGTCAACGATTTAATTGTTGTCATTTCCAGTTGTCGACTTGTACCATAGCTATCGATGTATTTCTTCAAGTCCATTTGCAGGTAGTCGAAGACAAGGTACAGTTTTCCGTCCTGCATTACCACATCTCGCAACCTAAAAAAATAAAATAATTCAGTGTTTACATAATACTATCGCTATCATAATTCATTTCATGGCCTTCTCGAGCTTACCCGACGATGTTGGGATGTGCTGAAAGCTCCTTCAAAATAGATATCTCACGTAGTGCAGTAGGTGGCACGCCCTCGTCCTCATTTTCAATTCTTATCCGTTTAAGAGCTGCCAACTCCCCGGTCCTCTTGTGTTTACACTTGTAAACAACACCATACGTACCTGAAGTCATTTAAAAACACAGAATTAAAACGTGACACTTTATTCTTATTAAATAAAAATTAAAACGGAAGTTACCTTCGCCCAACTTCTCGATTCTTTGGTAATCTTCCGCCATTTTGAACTCTGATGATGACTTCTTCGAAACCAACTGCCGGACACTTAATTATCGTCCAGTCTAAAAACAGCAACGAAAGCCTTGACGTATCTTCAACTAAACTAAACACAAAACCACCCGAAATACACCCACCGTGGAAAGTTTAGTTTAAACAGTAAATGTCAACATTCTACTAGCGTTTGTGTTAGATAGATAGCTAATATTTAATTACAAAACTACCAACTGTTGTTTAAAATTGTCCAGTAAAAGTTGTCAGTTTCATTGAACGCAGGACAGGGGCCGATGTGGGTGCACACGTACACAAAAGATTTGGATAAAAAGGAACAACAACGGATTTTTTTCATGAAAGGAACAACAAAAAATGCAAGCAGGTAGCAGATGTATGTACCAGAAAAAAAAACAACGATAGAGACACAGAACCGCCGTTGACTGTTGACTGCCACTCTTTCCTTCAAAAAATATCTTTGTTCAGCTCGCCCTAGTCCAGCCAGTACAAGGCTTCTGCGCCATCTGCTCTTCTTGACAACCTTTTTTTCGCGTTTTGAGAACTAACAGTGTGCCTGTTCAACACATAAGATCCAGAAGGGCGTTACTCATTATGCAAAATAACTAAAAGTTTCTAAATGAATGGTAGGTAAAGTTTCATTTTAAATTTTTTAGTCTGACAATTAATTCAAATTCAAATGAGATTAGTTCATTGCTGCTACGCTGCTCGGCTCTGTACCAAACTGGTCACAGATGATCGGTTTGTGCTCATGACTGGGCAAGCAGAGGCAAAACAAAAAAAAAACGTTTCATGTTTACAAAATCGGCGTACGCAATAAATAATACGCATGTTTTTAAGATTTTTTTAAACAGTTCAGTTCAGTCAGAAGAACGTGTGCATGTGCGCGGTGGGAAGTTATTCTCCGAAACTTTATGCAATAAGACTGGACTGATAAATGGGATTTTGTAACTGGAATTACTGTCTCTGAATTGTGCCGTGTAGGTGGAAAAGTTATTTCACGAGGTGAAATTGAGTCTGGAAAAAGGAGTGACGAAAAGTGCCTGGCTGCGAAAGGACAGTAAGGACATATGTCACCCTAATTCTGAAAGGTTGAACTTCCCGGTTGACTCCCCCTCCCTGAGGATGGTTTACGTCTAGAAACCAGTAATTTGCGGAACAATCGGCTAAGTGTACAGGTACGTAATATTTAAGCTCCGAATTACATTTATGGCGAATCGCCTGGTACGATGACGGTAACTCACTTCATCATCTTCACTTAGTTAATTTTTTACCGCTTGTGTTCTCACAGTATTGCTTTCAATCTGGATATGGAGGAGCGCTGCGAGGAACCTGGATGAGGACGGAAAGAAAAACTGACTTGTTGACTTGCCTTTAGCCTTGAGAATATTTTTGAGTAAGCTTGATTTTAAATGAATTTGTGATATCCAATTACGTTGTTTAGCTTGTGTCATGTACTGATGTACTCTTTTAATTGCAGACGAATGTGCAGAACATGAATCCGATGAAGGACAAGTTTTGGGACTATTTGAAAACTTTCAGAACATACTGTTCCATCAACCCGCCTTACTATATTCTGGTGGATGCTTGCTTCATCTGTGCGTTAATCACAAATGGCATGTTTGACATTTCAA